>DWIE01001376.1:0-10970 GCA_018248235.1 Choaspes benjaminii
AGGTATAATGGGCGGACTTAATGTCTGGTGGCATTCTCTACCAGTCAACCCTGGGAGACGGTGAAGTTAAGTATTTGACAGTATTGCTAACTATGATACATACATACATATCGCTCCCTTAACGATAAGGCCGCCTTTTGTACTGTTTTTACTATCGCTCATTGTTAGTATGTTACTTTTTTTTATGGTGTACCAGAAAGAGTAAATGTAATTGTATACATTTTGTCCTACAATTTCAGAGCGAAGAGTTAGCGAGGCAAAAAGCATTGAGAGCTGAAATGATACAATTGGAGGATGTGTTGGGTCAACTGAGGAAGGAATACGAAATGTTAAGGATAGAATTTGAACAGAACTTGGCAGCTAATGAGCAGACGGGTCCTATCAATAGGGAGATGAGACATTTAATCACATCACTACAGAATCACAATCAACAGTTGAAAGGCGAAGTGCACAGGTATAAGAGGAAATATAAGGACACCAGCCAGGAACTGAACAAGCTGCGGAAGGAGACCGAGGAGGCGGCGGCGCGCGGGGGCGACGCGCCCGACGAGAAGCCGCTCGCCGTCAAGAAAGAAGAGCCTGAACCCGAGGGAGAGGACGGCGGCTGCGCGGGCGGCAAGGAACCAGCGCGTGTGAAGCTGCAGGAGCAGGACCAGCTCATCAAGGACCTCAAGCTGCAGCTTAAGAAGGCGGTGAACGAGCAGAAGGAGCTGAAGCTGCTGCTAGACATGTACAAGGGAGTCAGCAAGGAGCAGCGGGACAAGGTGCAGCTGATGGCCGCCGAGAGGAAGGCGAGGCAGGAGCTGGACGACCATAGACAAAAGGCTAAGATGGCGCAGGTCAGTGCCGATAGATGTCAGCAGGTCAGTGAGCACACTAGTCACAATCACTAGACGATTTTTTTAATAATATATAAAAATGTCTTGTCACGATTTTCGTCCACGTTAGTCTCCTAAACCATTAGTCGATCTCAATAAACTTTTGTATATATTTCCTGATTGGTCCAACTTGAAAGATAGTAAAGATTTTACCTGATTAATTTTCTTTATTTTCAAACAAATTTAAAAATTGTTTACAGGATAGGGTCTGCTTGAATATCAAACATCTATTTATTTATTCATTCAAAAACATCTTTACAGGTCATGACCAATGCATTAGAGTACAAACTGTACATAATAGGTATATGTAATATAGGTATATATAACTATTTGTAAATAATATTTAATAAAACATTCCTTGCATTTACTAGACTTTGTTACTATTTGCTTAACCACAATCACATTAATCACAATTTAAAGCTAATTACATGTTTATTTTTATTTTTTATAATAATGGTCGCCTAATGAGCAAAAATGGACCATAAATAATTTAAACTTTTAAAAGTATATCACTAATCTTCGTCAATAGCTTATTAACAGAAAATGTCGACATTCAGAGTGAAAGAAGGTAGTGACTTATTTTGGTCATTACTTATTTATCGCTGGACTCTTTTCTCTTAGACTATTTATGCATTGATAAGCTTTTTTTTATCTGTGATTTAATGAACATTTTCATAAAGATTGGTTAAACAATTCTCGTGTTATAACGTGACATACAGCAGACATCAATTTTGAAACTAGTAGAATTGGAATCAGTAAGTTATAAAACGAATATTCATGGCAAAATTGTAGAAACAAAAATTGCATACGTACAGACTCCAAATTTATATAGTAGTATACATAAATATAACTGACTGACTGACTGACTTTTACACTGTAGGTGATTAATAAGAAAGGATTTGATCAGTTAAAACCTGAAAGTGATGAAAAAGGACATTAAAGAATGTATGAAAGTTGGTATTCAATTAAAACAGCGGTACCTAACTCAACTATGACACGAACAAAGCAGCTGGGCAAGCGCTAGTCACCATATAAATAAAAGTGTGGCGTCGCAGGAGAGCAAGCGCGAGCGGCGGCTGGCGGACGAGGACGCGCTGCGCAAGATCAAGCAGCTGGAGGAGCAGAAGTACGAGCTGCAGAAGCAGCTGTCCTGCGCGCGCCCCAACGCCGACCCGCTGCACGCCTTCTCGCGCCCCTTCGCCGGCTCGCAGGAAGAAGAAGCTTTACTAAACGAAATGGAAGTGACAGGCCAAGCATTTGAAGACATGCAAGAGCAGAACTCGAGGTTGATACAGCAGTTGAGGGAAAAAGACGACGCCAACTTCAAGCTGATGTCGGAAAGGATAAAAGCTAATTCTCTACACAAACTATTAAGGGAGGAGAAACAGCTGTTACAGGAGCAGGTGGTGACCCGCGACCAGCAGATCGAGTCGATGGGAGCGGTAGCGCGGCGGCTGGAGGAGAAGGAGCGGCTGCTGCAGAGCACGCTCTCCGCCGTGGAGAAGGAGCTGCTGCTGCGCCAGCAGGCCATGGAGATGCACAAGCGGAAGGCCATCGAGTCCGCGCAGTCCGCCGCCGACCTCAAGCTGCATCTTGGTAAGGTACACGTGCAAGCGGAACGCCCTCGCCCACACCAGCTCTTACGCTACCGTCCTCCTATTGCTCTCCATATCATTTCGATTATGCCCCTCCTTTCACTCTCCCCGTTGTAGCTGCATCTTGGTAAGACACATGCAAGCGGAACGCCCTCTTTTTCACTCCATGTCAATTTATTTCAATCGCGTTTCTCCTCTCACTATTCCCTTTATAGGTGTATTTTGGTAAGGTACTCAATCAAGCGTCTTACCCTCACTCATTTAGATCTTTGTTTCCCGATTAACCCTGCTGCTGTCCATGCCCCTCCCTTTCACTCGTTTCACGTCGCACATTCCCCCTTTATTAACTCCATTTTGGTAAGTGACATAGGTAAACACCCAACTCCTCGCTCAAAGCTCTGTATTTTAGTTGCGACTTTTTAAGGTTCACAAGAATGACATTAATAACTGAACACAGACGCAACCATTGTCCTACATCATCATCCTTCCCACTTCTCATTCTTCAATATATTCTCATTGCCCCAGTTCCTGAATTACAATCAGATGTGTGAAACTCTGTGCATCCTTAACATTCCACTTTTAAACTTCCGATTTACAATAAGGAAGACTATTGTCTTACATATTAAAGGAGTAGACCAGCATGGAGTCTAACTGATGGTAAATGTGCCGTGTAAATGCGGGGTCACTCTTGACGACATGGTTCCAATGGCAGGATGTAATAAGCTGCAGCGTACATTAGTGTATAAAGTTTCACAGATAAGGTGCATTTCAACTCATATCTGTTTGCGAATTATCATTAAACCAGAACCTGTCCCGATTCCAGGTATATTGCTAATGGCTGCTTGTATATTTCGTGTTCTAAACACGTCAAATAAATGTCTAACTTAAATTTTGTTATTAATTTCAGAGAAGTACCACGCGCAAATGAAAGAAGCGCAACAGGTGGTCGCAGAAAAAACCAGCGCCTTAGAGGCTGAAGCGTATAAAACTAAGAGATTACACGTAAGTCGGTTCAGCTATACTACTATATGTATATAAATCTGTAGGGTCTGTCTGTACGCTTAATTTTTTTTTGTAAAATTTTATGATAAATATTCGTTTTATGACTCAATTATTGTCAATTCTAACTATTTGGACGTCCAATGTATTTTAACTCAATGACGGCTTGACTGGTATTAATGAAAATTGGTGAATAGCAAGAACACGTGATTACGTAAATGATAGGCGATATAAAATGTGGACGAAGCCGCGGGCAAAAGATTGTAATCATAGACCAGATTTTAAAAGAACTTGTCAGTCATAATCTTGTTGACTGATTGATGACACATAGGACACAAAGGTTTTGTTACGTTTTTGTAATAATTGTCATCACAATCGGGTTCTATACAAAATTATTTGCTGGTGACTTATACAGCTAAGTCATAACATCCCGCCGACGGAAACGGCCTTCCTATTATCACAGATCTTATACACGGCGTCCCCGTCGTAAGAATCTAGAATCTAATTTTTCCTGCATTATAGCGATCCCCTAGGCCGAGGTCCGAACCTCTCAGAGATCAGGATCGTTGTCACTACATTGTGTCTCTCCATGCTTCTAGCATATAATCAATGTAACTTCACCCCTTCAAGACCCTCTGTCCAGCTTAGCACATTTCTCGCGACAAAAAGATGACGCTGTAAAAGCCACTAGAGCTAACAGCACTTAGTCAATTCGAAAAAGAATTTGTCATAACATCATTCTTACTAGACTGCATTTATTAATAAAATATACCTATAGATCTGCATATATTCTTCAACATTAAACATTACATAAAGAAAAAATTATTTCTAATAAGATCATAAGATATACGATATATCTAAGACTTCTCAAGTAGTAATAATTTCTGTAGTATAAAAATTTGCCACTTTTAAGATACATTTATATAAGCGAAAACTTGTAATAATCTTTATAATCTGTGGTATAAAAAAAACAACAAAAAATTATCTGTTAATCCATTACTGAATACTCCATGATTTTTATTAATGTTAATCGTAAGTTTTCTCAAGGAATATTTTTTGTAATAAAATGTGTTAATTGTGCAGGAGGAGCTGGCCATCCTGAGGCGGAAGGCGGAGCGCATGAAGAAGATGGAGCAGGCCGGCAGCAGCATGGACGAGGTGCTGCTCGAGGAGATCCGCGAGTACAAGGAGACGCTCACCTGCCCCTCCTGCAAGGTAACGTGCTGCCACTTTGCTGGTGGTACAACTTTCATGAGAGACTGGGTTGATACCATTCTCATACCTGGTTATGCTGCAAACACGTCAGTGTTACTTAAGTTTCGGTGTAATCGTTAGATAGCCAGTTATGCATATAACAAAAGCCTACAATTTTTTCCCTCAGAAGTTGTCCACATGTAGCTTTGGTTACAGATATCATGGGTTGCAGTAGTTCCTCCACACAAGATAAACTGCCTAGCCGCTGTACTACTGCACAACATAAAAAAATCAATTATGATCTGCTTGATCGGTAGTAGCATCATAAAATCCGGTAGGGGCCGCTCATATTAGGCCCTAAGATAAACTAATTTTGGCGCGTATATTTTCCGGTTCGGTTCATTGCATTATGTTCAGAGTGGGCAAAATTATTATCTGTTGACAGTTTAATCCAAAGTGATTCTAGCCACCTCGTCTTGCTACGTTGTAAAGCATTTTCGATATTCCTGTTTCCAAGACTCGCGTATTAAGCAATTGCATAAAGCAACAGCTCGATAACATAAACGTTTCCTCGCAGGTGAAACGCAAGGACGCGGTGTTGACGAAGTGCTTCCACGTGTTCTGCTGGGACTGCCTGCGCACGCGCTACGAGACGCGCCAGCGGAAGTGCCCCAAGTGCAACGCGGCCTTCGGAGCCAACGACTACCACCGCCTCTACCTCTCCACCTAGGCGGCCCGCACCTCGGCGCTCTGCTCTGACACCTGTCATCCCAAGTTTGCAGTTGGAATACGCTAGCGCTGCCCTTGTGTGCACAATGTCGCGCTTTGCATTGACGCATGTGACCCTAGGCGCCAGTCGGCCGGAGTCAGGTGGGACAACAGGATTCATCGGTACCTCTAACACTACTGGAAGAGTATGATGATGACGTTATAGCATAGGAGTACTGGTAGATTCTGTGAATGGAGCTAGGAGAATATCTACTGTCCCCCCAATGTGAAATGTTTTCAAGTGCTTTCTTCTGTGGCATCTCACCACCCCTGGTCACGTCCGGTTAATCTGTCCCTCGTCATCATCGCGGCAGCCGAAGGTCAGATGTATTCCGACAGCCGATGTGGAATATAGATAGCGCCCCTACCTATCAAATATTCGCCTCAAATATTTATTCTAGTGTCTCAGCTCATTGCCCGCCGTGTCGGCAATCCTGGTTAGCATTTATGAATATTTATGATTGGATGGGTGTGTGGTCTAGCGGAGGTGGATTTGCTGGCCGAGTTCTCGTGAACTGCTCGCTCGCGCCGGTAGCTCTGCTAGAAACGCGCAATGGGATGTCGTCGTTCCCTTCTCTCGATTGATCTCAGCGTCGGAACCAGAATGCCACTGAATTGTCGTAGCCCACCTAATCACCATTATGATACAAATCGCGAAGCAGTATTGAACAAATTGACGTTTACTAAATTGTATGGGTTGTGAATTGAATAGTGTACGAGGAATGTTAGTTGTGGCGATTGCTACTGTGTACTGTCTGTAGCGGTTAGTACTAAAGTAATAAAGAGATATCGTAGATGACTATGCAGCCGTGATCGCGTCGTAGTAGCGTGTCGCAAGGGTTGCTAAAGGATTTGTGTAAAAAAATTAAACTCTGTTCTCTATAGTTTTTAAGAATCCCGTGAGCTATTTGGGACACGCTGTTGCGGCGCGAGCGTTAGACAAATTTATAGAATATATGCTATGTGGCTTCGATTGTAAATTTGAAAGTATTTACATAACAAACTGTAGTTAGAATCAATACATTGTTGTTATAATTTAAAGGTAAGTGTTAGGATGTACAGCGCGTGTAAGCGACATGAATTTTTACAATTAAGTATGTGAATTATGAAGGTTGAGTATAGAGTGTTAAATATAGATTGTATTTACTGAATGTTGATATTGAAATTTAATTTACGCAATACATAGTACAATTAGGAGACTAGCAATAATATTTGCTTATGTAAGTGAATCTGTCGATACATGTGTCGTACGATACGATGGATCAATCGAAGTAACCTACACAATGTTTATAACAAACATATATATATATATATATATATATATATATATGTATATATATATTTACCTTACCAGGTAACATTAATGATACAATCGTTCTTCGTATAGGAGTCCTGTGGTTGTTAGAACTTTCATTTTCTTGTTACAATGTAGTTAGAATAATAGCCAATTGATATTTAAGTATTTATAACACCAAACAATAATTTTCTGTCTATGAAATTACCTCATGTAGAGAAGTGCACACTACGTATTGAAGTATTCCAGGAGTAAGCAGACTAAAATACTAATTAGAGAGAGAGATGGTTGAATAACCGAAACTATTTTTTTAGCGTTTAACGCCGGTAACCTTGGTAATGTTTAAATGAATAAAAATAAGTCGTCAGTATAAGTTCGTATGGCGTAGTACTTAAGCTCAATCTAGCACTGTTCCCAAGTTTGCATGAAATAGTACATTATTATTGTCACATCATATTGGTTTTGGATTGTCTGGGGTATTAACTTTCCATTAAACAAATATTATTTAAAGTATAGTTCGATTTTAATTAGCTAGACTTTTAACAGTTATTTAATATTGCCAAATATAAATTTTTTTATACACATAATATTCTCATGGGAATAACTTGGATTGCTTTAATTGTGTATACATTATAATAAGACATCCAATTATATCCAAAAGTCACATCGTATTTCAATTACTGTTTTACTAAATGTCGTGTGAGTAAATTAAACAGTAATATTTGTCAATGTAAAGCAGTCCTCAAATTGAGAGAACGTTTGCTCGAAAGGTATTGGTTGTTCAATTTTGACAAGAAAATCCTGTCCTTTACACGCGCCGTAATGCTGCAACGATTGAATGTATAGGATTGCATGTTTAGTTATTGTTACACTAATTAATAACAAAAACTTGACTTCATAAGTATTTAACGGGACGCGGTCGATCATTCATTCCTTATTTTATAGTGAACGAATTTTCCATTTATTTAAAAATATGAATTACGAAGCACGCCAACTTAATGTAAGATTATCGAAATGCATTTCGCGGGCATGCGCGTCGCATGCATATTTTATTGATGTTGTTGTATATTGAGGATATCATGAAATCGAACAAGTGGATGTAGTTTATCCTGTATTTAGTGTAGCTTTAAGAGTTTTATTGTATAATTAGTTCAATGACTGGTGTCGTTTTGTATGTATAGATAAAAAGATGTGGGATCTGTTTCTCTGTTGTGGGCACTCGTCGCAAGTCATTTCTGCAGCCGGACTACCAGTCCATGTCTCACGGCATTCGATGTGTTTGTTTGAATAGAATATCGCTCTCGTAGCAGCCCACTGACTGATATTTATACTTTAGGCTATCATCTTTAAATCATTAACAATTGACACACAAAACTACATTTATTTTTTACAGTGACAAGTGTAAAATATAAAATATATATAGTTACATATAATTAATCTCAAGTTGTTAGGTACAGTCGTGTTGTTGTTTTTTTCATTCATTGTTGTGTAATATTTTGTTATTTTCACTTTTTTCAATAATATATCATAAATTAAAAGAGAAAAAAATATATCTAAAAATTTACGATTCTACCCATTCACGCGTCGCTTCCTTATTAAATTTAAAATGTGTATCTGATCTGTTGTATTTTGTACTAATTAAAGTAGAGGTTTAAATGAATGACATTAGAGTTTTGCAATTTGGTTATATCAATTACATCTGCCTTATCCCTCCAAATCTCATATGGATATGTCAAAAATATTATCCAATATAATTATAAACTTTATACCTGTGATTCGGTACTAGGAGTGGGTAAGATTTATTAGGAAGTGAGATTTTTCTGCCAAGTTATTGAAAAATTGTGGTATTTATTTTGAGGATTAATGACGTGGTTCTTTATCATTCAAATAAATAATAACAAATGTATGCACGGCAATATTTTACCAGTGTAATTATCATTCATTCTCACCTTAAAACTCTAGATTAATATTTCACTGCCCCAACTGACTTTCTGTTCGTATTGTGAAGCCGGCGACAAGTTGCTATTACAGCAACTTATACCTAAAATAGTTATATATCTAAATAATTTTATAGACATCCCTTCATGCCGCACTGATTTTGTAACCGACTAATATGAATATGTGTACGCAACTAAATATCAAATTATACAATCAATATAAATGTATAATTTATTTTTTTACTGAATAGTGTAGACCTTAAGATGTTCCACATTGTACAATCTCTCCATTTTATAAATGGTTCTCGGTAATCTCTTGTCCCTATCGTCATGCGATCCACATATCTCTATATACAAAATATTTAGCAGTCACTTTATATATCCCACGTTAGTTTGTAGACCATTCTCAACAAACATTAATAAAATAAAACCATATTCTGGACCACGTAGATCGCACGACGTCTCTCGAACTCGAATATTACAGAGAACCATAAATAAAGTAATAGCGCTGTAATTTATGACTAAATTCTTAAAACCTCAATTTTTTAGTACAAAAATTAGGCGCTGGCTTTAGCTTGATGTAAATCTTTTAGTCGTCGTAGTCTTATTATGTACGTCGGTAAAATAAATCAATTATAGCCAATTAGTTCCCCGTGACCGACACTTTTAACGATAGTGCCTGTTAATTAAATGTCATAAAATGTTACAAGGTTTTCAGAATTTAAAGTTTGTTGAACGAAGTAAACTTGAAGTAATAAACTTAAACTGCAAAAAATAATGTTGTCATAGATATAATAAAATTATGCTGTAATGTAATAATGTACAATCTTATATTTAAAAAGTAAACTAAAACAAAACTAGATTTACTGTTCAGTCGGTCAATTTGTAGTTCATTAATATTAAATGGAGTGGATCCAATTAATATGTCAATCAATATTTTTCATTCTTTTTCATATTATACAATCAATCAATGCCAGGTTTTCTGTTATTTTTCTGTGGGAAATAGTTTTTATATACTTGTAGAAAAACATACATGTTATGTGTATAAATGCTTGTTATTCAATATCAACAAGGAAATTGGGAAGGTAAAAACAAACACTACAAATATTTTTTAAGTGCTTCGACCAGTAATACAATAAGTGAGAAATAAATGTATCAGATTATGGCCAAACTGCAATACAAATAAATATCTATTTATCCCATGTTATGTTTTAATATCTGGGCGACCGAGCTTAATTCGTATTTTTATTTTGATGCCCAAGAAGTTGTATAAGTATCGTAGTATAGAAATTATTATTAATAATACTAGTACTGCAAGACTCAAGAGATGGCGATTCTAGTTTCTGTTATTTAATTTCGCGGTAATTGGCGTATTTGAGAAATGACACTTATATGGATAAACTTAAAAAGGAAAACCATACTTAAATACAAAAATTCATCAAAATCGTTAGACCCGTTTCCGAGATCCTCGATATATAACAATTGCTCGTTTTAATATATAAAATATGTAATAGTAAAAGTATCCTTGATTCTCATAGTTGGATATTTTTGTCACAGAAATTATCTGTTACTCCTTATTCTATCCCAATTTCATTGTCATTATGTCGTACATGTCGTTATTTCTGCTAACTTTGGTTAGGTTTATGGACAATAACAACGATTGTAATTATCGAATGTATGTTAGTCTGTAGTGTTTTTAAGAAAATCAGATAAATAACCGTTTGCCCTTCATGTAAATTTCAATATATATATAACAATTAATCTTCTTGTACTTATGTCATAATTGGAATACGTCTGTGATAACGCAAATTAATAAAAAAATAGTAAAAGTTAGGTGTCATTAAATATGGAACAATGTAGCTAGGTGTATTATTGGTCGAAGATTATTATAATAAAGGTATCTCACGGTCAGAAACTTGTTAATAAGTAATACCAGTATGATAAAACAAATGTAATTAATTTAATGGAGTATCAAATAAATGTTCCAAGCAATTTGTATTTTATTTTGTATTGTATATGTAAATATTTAGATGTCTTTAATTTAAAATAAATCATTGGAAGTAAATAATTAATTAGTATTAATTACCGTAGTATAAGTATATCAATATTTTTCAGTTATTAATTTACCATAACTACCTCATGCCCGCCACTTTCGCCCCGTAGATTTCGATTTACACAATGTTTTTTTAATAGTAATAAGAGTAGCAAACGAGCTTGCAGTTCAACCGATGCTAAGTGACCACTTCAGCCCATGACAACCTTAACCGGCTTTGAATAGACCCATCGTACTATCCAAAGTCGCTCA
>DWIE01001377.1:0-10969 GCA_018248235.1 Choaspes benjaminii
GTCCAAAAAACATGATCGTGACTTGCGGGATCCGAATTTCCTAATTACAGCTTCCGACCTCTCAACGATCCCGTGCTAGTGAACGACGAGGCTTGGGACGAACTGAACGAGACCAATCGAACTGTTGATATTGCAACTGCAATGCTGTTTTTTTTATTCATTTTTTCCTAATTTTTACGTAACATAGACGAGACGAAGAGCCTCTGCGCCTTTTCAAACAGGCACTCTGTTATGACAACATAATTTATTTTAAATTCTTATGTGACAAATTTATAACACGACAATAATTTATTGAAATAAGAAAAAGGCAACCAATATTGATTATCAGCTTATGCATTCAGTTATTCAGTAATCCATTAAAAAGTATTTAAAGTTTTAAAAACGTCAAGGCCACCTACAATTTATCCCCAGAAGCATCACATCAAGTAGCGTGCCATGAGTTGACATGTTAACTCATAAAACTAAATTGACGTAATAATATCGCACCAATCTTATAATTATCTTGATGCGGCCCGTGATATTGAGCATCCGCGTTGGATTACAAAAATGATAATTATAATGAAAACATTATAATTTGTATATGTAGACCTTGAATGATATCACTAAATATCGTAATATTATATGAACTTTTAATTTTCATTATATTCATTCAGAATTTGCAAATTTAGAGGTATTATTAAATATTTAGGACTTGGGAAAAATTGCAACAGGTTAAAAGTTTGCACTTTGTCTACGAAATAGTTAAAACTTTGAGTTACATTTCAATGTCACCGGTTAACAATAATCTCAATTAGCAAATTGAATCTACTCAAGTCTTCAATATCAACAAATGTCTTTGGTCAATTTCATGGTGTCCATATAACATCAGGTCCTTGGATGCCGTCAACGACGAATGACCTCCGACTCCGATGAGTGCCACAGTCCAATATTAATCCGTGAATACCGTCATCGTCAACGTCTCTACTCCTACAATCTCTCGCGGCGTCAGCTGCCGCTTGAGTTATTGGCAACCTTCCCGCGTGATGATTGTTTATTCAGATGATTTCAAATTAAAGCAAACAGTCAGTGCGGCTCTCTCGGGCCAGTGCGTCGTCCACACGCCGGCGTCAGGCATTTCCTGCCGGCACTCGCGCTACTGATATTACAACAAACAGTACTTCAGCTTTATATGAACCGCCAGTATCTTTTTTAATGTTAGCTATTAATTTATTGTTCTGATTTTAATTAAAGTGCTAATAGAGATTTTTAATTCTCTTAGCGTTTCTGGACAAGCAAAAAATATATTCCAAATTTCATGAAACAAAAAAAATACGAGTTGAAATACATTTTATGTATTTATATTTCAGAATTTTAAAAAATATCGTTCATATCCAGAGGTATTGAAATGATTTTTTACACTAGCTTTGAAAATATTTTTCTTCTATTACCCGACGATTGAATTTCTACACTATTTCTCCGCTGTTGTACTGTTTGATCAGTTGATTGCATTTTTGGGAGTTTTTAAAGCAATGTTAGTATCCCCCACAACCAGGGTACAGGGGTAAGCGCAAATATGCCTAAGGTTAGGTTACGCTTAGATTCCATAGGCAGCTAAACTAGTGGCCGAGGTGACCACGTGCGAGGTGGTGCGACACTCGCCCGCTCGATCGATATTCTTCCATGAACCGTGAACAAGCATGTACTCAAGCTCCGTGCCCACTTATCGCCCCGTGCTAACGTAATTTGCTCATTTCTGCTTCATTACCGGGTTTACTGGCTGCCAGTAAGGGAATAGTGCGTTGTGTTCTTTGGTAACAATAGCCGAGGCTTTGCTTGGCTTTTTGCTACAATGTTGACGATTAATAGCAAATGGGTACGTTTAAAAGTCTCTTACTGGTTCTCAGAGTCCCAGAGTCCCATTGCCCATGCGCCAGGCATAAACTTTCAAGAATTTAACTCTCAAAATGCTAGAAATAAGTTATAGCAAAGCAAAAATAACTTATTTATCTAAAATATTTAGTTACCAAATGTATTGTTTGTTAAGCGGGCACGAAGCTATAAATTACTGTCACACAGACGCGACCTGAAGGCTGTAGCCTGTAGATATTTAGCCATAGCTGTCAGCTGTCACGCCAAATATCCTCAAGGTCGCGTCTGTATGTTGGCCATTAATCCACCACCAAGGTTACGATGCGCGGGGTCCCAGCCCCCGGGCCCGGGCGGTGCGTCACCTGTAACGGGGCGTCAAACTTATTACTGTCCGTCTTGCTCGACAGCCGCTCGAACCACTTCTGTTCTGTCCGCTTCTTCTTCACCTATACAAGTCAATTTAACACTGTATACATTTACAATATGTTGCGTACATATGCTGTAATGGTTATTTAAATATAATATTTAAAAATTTGTATTGACGTAATTATCCATCTTCTCGATAACATACGATATATAATAATAGCTTAATATTTAGCTCATATTTCTTCATTTAACATCCTCGCCTAATTAAAATATACATCTTTCATAACTACGAAAGTCACAAAATAATATTATACATATTACTGCGTGGTAAAAGGGGTTTTGTATTTTTCGTGACAATTAACACGCCTTTCGGTAGATGTTTCTACGTACAAGAGGAAGGATTTGTATGCAGTAGTGGCACTTCACTGTAACGTTAGGAGCTGTCACATCGCTGCACGCGGGCATTGCAAAGGGCCCTACTATGAGTTAACTATCTCACACATACAGGATGCGGTCAGGAGTAGCAAAGCACTTGTACCGACTCCGAAGAAAACTATGGGTCTGGATTGAGTCGTTTGCAGTTGTCGTGAACTATGTGTGTCCATATAGTGTACACCGCATCTTATTGTCGCTACACGCGCGGCTTGTTCGTTTGTCATGCGAGTGGAAACAAGAAAAATGTGCAATGAAACTGAAAACCTTTATCTGTTGAAGTTGAATTTTAGATGAATGTGGTCATAGTTTTGGATGATATAAAAAAAGGATTTAAAAGAATTCATTACAGCAAATTTATTAGGCATACGTGAAAATACATATTTAAGGATTGTCTTCGCTTCTTTTTCGATGATTGATACGCTTACGTCGTTTAATCTATAGTTTATTCTGATATTTTAAAGCTGAAAAATTTGTATGTTTGAACTTATTGTCTCAGTAACTACCAGTCCGAATTGAAAAAGTATACGTTGCGTAAGATATCCAGAATATCGCTGTCACTACATTTAAATCGAACTTACAGCATAAAAACTACAATAAAGTTTAATTTTTAATCAGCACGACTTGTTTTTGTGCTTACCTGTACTGTTTTAAGATAGTTGTTTTCATATTTCTTTTGGTACATATCCTCGAATCAATATTGATAATTCTCAAAACAGTAAATCAATTACTGCAATAATAAATATAACCTTATAACGTTGATACCATGTATTTGTAGCTTGAGTGGGGGTACCAATTCACTGTGGACGGCAATGAGGAATATGAAGGCATAGTTGGAGGCGATTCAGACATCTTTAGGGACTGGTCAGCTCAAACTCAAGACAGATGGAAACGTCAGAGGGAGTCCTTTGTTCTGTAAAGGGATAGCACAGGCTAAAATAACATTTGCAGTAAATATGTAGTGCTGAAAATGAAAGGGGCTGCGATTTCCCGCCCCGGGCGTGCAATAAGGCGGAGGTACTCGTCGTTAGGGAGGTGTGGGTCTCTAGAGACTCAAACAGCCATAGCATCACAGAGGAGGTATTGGGTAGCGGCGAGAAGTGCCTTTCCCACTAGTTTCCCTCGCTGTAACATTTAAAACCTTTTGTCGCAAGAGGTCCATAAAAGCGAGGGTGGTACTCAATCTACACCTCTATACTTATAAATAGAACTGAAAAACTGAAGGGTATGGCTGTAATGTTGAAAACCGCTTTTCTAAGTTTATCAAGTTTATTGCGCTACCACAACACGTGATATATACTTGTCGGTCTCTCTACTTCCAGGGGTTTAACTTCGAAACGACTGCCTCGGGTTTTGCGTGACTCTACCTAGTGAACTTTATTTACAACAATTAATACTAATTGTATTTTAAAATAAGGGGATTCAGCAACGTTACCTAATCTATTATAGTATAGAGTAGGATATCCTAGCATATCACCTCGACGGTTATCGATCAGCTAACAGCTCGTCAATAAAATATTACGCCTCGCCTTGAAACGTAATCAGGCTGTAAGGGCGCTGCATTGTTTTCACTTTCCGTTTCACGTATTGCTCTGAGCGCGATGCAGGCTAGCGGTTAAGTAGATTATAAAACATCTACCATTATATATCTAAGTTTCAGCTGGACCTACAGTTAACTTGGCCTATAATGATTACTCAACAGAACTACATGACCATTTGTTATTCTTATTACCATAAAGAAACAAAAGGTGTGACGGTAGTACCTAATCGTGAATGAAACTTCTACCATATTACTTAGCACCAAATACAGTTTATGAATTGTCTTTCTTTATGATATGAAGTAGCACACCGGCATTCTGTACATGCGATGACAAGTCATACTATATAGGCGCTACTCCAGAGGTCAAAGATTAATATTTTTCATATACAGAAGATCACACCCGCCCACCGAGCGAGCACCGAGCAAGTAGCGCGAACACTACAGCATCACGACTTGTAAGGCTTTTACTTTTTATATCTAACATTAAGATGCGTAAAAACGCGTCATGCGTGTCGATCGTTTCACAGACAAACGGAAAGTGAAGCCGTAATTATACATGCATTATCCAAACAAACACGCGCGTACGAGCTCTGTTTATTTTGATACGCGTTCGACGTATCTAGAGCCATTGCCACATCAAATTTGGTGCAGAGAATAATTTCAATAGTCTACAGCCAATATATTTTTTAATCTTTTATTCTTTATGTAGCCCATGCTTAATACCAGGCATTCCACCTTGGACTTAAAAGTGTAGCCACCGCATCTGTAGCCTTGGTTACAGTCGCCATGGGCTGCAGTAGCCACTTTCCATCAGGTGGACTGCAAGCTCATGTGCTACTTCATAACATAAAAATTTACAGCTTTATGACGACAACCTCTAGTATTTATATAGTATACATAGATATATCAAATGAAATCGAATTCGGTGCAGTGATTAGTTCCGATTGTTCGGAGCCAAAACTATCGAATGTATCAATCGAATGGCAATCACTTGAGATGGCACTGAAGGACGAACTAGTTGGCGGACGAATACTTCTAGTATTTACCGTGTTGGTCTACTCAAATTGGGTGCAGTGATTATTTCCAATAGTCCAAAGCCAACCCTATGCAATGCCTCTATTGGACGGCAACCACTTTATTCGTGGACACATACGGCATGTCAGTTTAATTGGCGGACGAAATGTTTCGTCGAAAGCCGTGCTATAGTTTCTATCGCGCTCGTCACGTTAAAAGGACTCAATTGAATTTGATGCAATTCAAGGATAACATATTAAGCGAACCCGACCCGATAATAATCATCCTATGAATAATTTAAGAAATATAAGAGGGGAAATAATTACTAATTTACTACACAATTCTATGTTTTGCTCGTATAAGGTGTGCAAGTGCACCTCGTTTAATATATCACACTGATAAACGCCCGCACGGCACTTCTTCGTTTATTTACTAAAATATTCGCAATTTCTTTCCGCAACATTTGCATGCGGAGACGCGCCGCCGCCGCCCGCCGCCGCCGACCGCTGCGTTATGCAAACGCATGTACAATTACACATTATCCAGTTGTCTCACCTCACATCTCCAGTGCACTAACTGATTTAATTAATTCTTTATATTATGAAGTGGCACACGGAGTTACAGACCTACTGCAGCCTTTGACGTCTTTACAGACCCATGCGGTGCTCTACTCCTGAGAACATCAACATCAAACGCCTCGTGTTTTGCTAGCTAGCAGACGTTTACACCGACGCACAAGTGGTGCGTAAAACAGTCACGACACAAATAAGTACTACTAAGTCGAACATGAAAGTTCTACCACCCATGCGGTTTTCCAGACACGTAACCAATTAGATAATAATCTGTCTCGTCGCGCGAAACGAACCCGCGACCTCACGAAGATCGGCTCGTCAGAGTTTGCGCCACAGAGTTCGTCGAAGTTAGCATGGGAGCATATAGTGAAGGTGAGTAACTACTGCCACCCATAACATCAGAATGATCAATACAATGCTTTTAAAAAAGAGAGAAGAGTGGGCGAAATATTCTGGAGTTGTGAGGAAGAGCGTGGTGACTCCAATACGAGTATATATTATATTGCAGTTGCTGTTTTCGCTTGCAGAGTTGTCTTTTGAGTAAAATTATGAACACCACTCGTGTGAATAAATCATCGTCAACTTGGAGCATTTACATTTACATTTATTTACATGGAAAAATTGTTCATCTGGACTGCAAGCGACTAGTTTTCTCTCTAAAGTGGCACGACGAGCATGTTAAGCACATTAAATCCGCAGGGTTAACTGCTTCTTTATTATTATTTTTTGACGTTATAATACCATCGATACATGTAGGTATGTTTGATGACCTCCGTGGCGCAGACAGTGATGAGCCGCTTTGCGAAACGTGAGGTCGCGGGTTCTATTCCCAATTGTACATACTATCACGTATATTCTTCCTACAACTGATGAAGTACTTGTATTTATTGTTACCAAACGCATTGCGCACGGCTTCCCTCTTGTAATACAAAATTTCATCTCCTTTTTCACCTTATGAATGTTTGAATTTCCAGGAATACTCCCCTTAGTGCTACATTGGCAAAGAAAGTCACATGCCAATTTTCACCGTCTTAGTCACAATAGTTTGAGCTTTGCGTGTCTTCATATAAATATAGCCGATTAGTAGTGTTTAATGACAAAAGAAAATATTTCACGTTTCAGTGTTCGAGAATGTACGCCTCATTTCAGGGAATTACTTCATTAGTACAAGCTTTCATAATCATGTCCCGCACTGCCAGTGCCACACTGCACAAACTTACAAAGAAAAAATTCACATTAAGTACAACACGCGGGCAACGAACTGTTTTGAATAAGTATGATGAACGAACTAATTTGACGAGCTTTAGAGCTTTTACTTTTGTTTCTGCAACTTTTATCTTGTTAAAAATAAACTGAAATGCCTTAGAGGAATTCTCCTGATATTAATAGCATATCTCTTCTTAAGTTGCTATTAAAAATCAGACACAGACACATTTAAATTATATTTTTTCGCCGTGTACTTAGCTTTGTAAGCCTTCCTCGTTCCTTCACTACTATTGTATTTTACATTACCAATGACTCTGTGTATTATTTTTTGAGAAATAAATAAATTTTACCGTAGGTAACCGCTTCATTGGCTTAGTAATCGCAAACGCGACTGCCGAACAAGGAGTTTCCGGTTCAATTCCCGGGTCTGGCAAGAGTACATCGGGCTTTTCTGAATTCTATTCATATTCACACATTCATATCTCAGTAGTAGCCGGGAGTTTGGACATATGCCCGGTAAATAGCAAGCTCACCACCTATTGATATTGGCCCTAAACATAACTTGTGAAACGTGGATGATGTCATTTTTTTTCATTCCCTATTGTATTTTTTAGTATGCAGTGTAGGCCCGCTTTATTTCTTATTGGATCTGTATCATCAGGAACACTATTCATATACATTTATCCAATTGTCGGCCTGTCAACAGAGGCATGGGGAGCGTTGCCTAATAAGTGTGCTACAGTTAGGGTCAAAATGAAACCAATTGTACAGTTCGTCGACCCATGTTTATGTAGTTCCGCTGTCCATATGTTCGGACAAACAGCTCTGGGAAAGATCCGTATGTATACAATTGATGCATATATTTTATAATTATAATATTACTAACCAGCTAACCACGCGTTGCCGCGGCTTACTTTACTTTGCTATATTCGGATTGCTTTTGCTTCTGCCAAAGGCCACCGCAAGCCAATATAGCCTCCATTCTAGCGACCCCATAGAGCCGATCTCCGGACATCTTAGAGAGGTGCCCTTAGGCTGTGTTTAGTTTACCTTGGTTAGCTTGGCTTTTATGCATTGTTGTCCAAAACTCCCTGCCCTGCTAAGCACTGAGAACAATCCTGTTTTTGTTAATCATTTCGTAAATAATTACGCATCTACGTAGCAAAGAGTCAATTTGTTGTTACATTTTGATGTATCTACCGAAACCGAACAATTTTTAAAGTTTTCTATTTAAAACTGTAATTGCAAGTAAACAATGGCAAGTAAACCGCCACCAACAGTTTCACTACAAAAACGGAGAACCCTGCGAGGCTGCGCGGCGCGCGGACCGCTCGCAACTCAGCTAATTACCAATTTGTAATTACCACGAACAACCAAACAGAAACGGTCGCGATCGATTTGCCTTATTGATCCCTTTACTTGTTTGGATTTATGGACCGATTGTTTTCTGTAGCTGTATGACCATGTTTATAACACATATATGTACAATGTGCATTTTGACCCTAATACTTGGATGCAATTAACAGATGTCAAGTCTACTAATGTTTTATATCGGTTCTCTATTAACGCAACAAGCAACAAAGTTTTTTTTTTTAACTGTTTAGATTAATCTTATAAAACCTTGAATTTTTAGTCTCATTAATAAAAAAAATGTATTTTGTAATTGAGAATGCTACTTACTTCTAATCCCTTTCCATATCTCGATCACAGAACGGAACGTAACCGCCTACTGGAAAATGCTTTGCAATAATTACTATTCTATTGCGTGTCATTACAGTAATTACTCTGTAGCAATTTGTGAGGGTACTTATCATATCGCAAGCAGAAGATTATGATCATTGGCAATTGTATCTGAATGCAGCCTTAACGGATGTCGCCCATTCCGCCGCGAGGAGCTAACAAGCAGGGGGCAGGCGACGCGCATATGGTTTAATGCACGGCGATAAGTCACTGAACTGCTAGAACAGGATCACAACAGATGGCGCTCCAAGTTTTGGAGCGCTGCACGCGTGAGCAACACTTTTGTAACTTAAGGATTTTGGCGATTGCAAATATAGTTGCTTATAGTAGTGAAGACGTTCGGATGAACTTTCTTGTGATATACGTATTGCTTTTGTTGCTACCATTTTTATACGTTTTTATGTAATGCACTCCTATCTTCTATTATATCGAAAAAATACGATTAGTTAATTTTATAGGCTAAACAATGTATTAATAACTTTGCCCAAATCAGTACAGCCGCGTATATTCCTTTGCGTTAATAAATCTCACTTTCTTTCATAGGCTATGTACTATTTCCATAGTTAACATTTCTTCAATTTTATTACAGGGATGCCGGCAACCCTTGCGCACGCGCACGCCGCCAGATGATCTATGCTTAAATATGGGACACGTACGGACATTACAACGCTCACCCACTTACAGCGGGTCAAGATTACTCAATGGAGCGCGCGTGCCGCAGACGACTCGTGTCGTAACCGACGCGCTTTTTGTTTTTGAGAATCAATTTACGGGTAATTAGTTATATGTGGTAGAACTTTCATATTCCAATAGGATAGTACCAACGTCATACTGTTTGTAATAACATACCGCCAAGAGCAGCGGTGGCCGCGCCATACGTCGGGTTAAGGGTTAATTTTGGTCACAGATGTCATGATAGGCAGTAGCCCAGTACAGGTAAACAATATGCTTGTGTGCTATTAACTACTTTTTTAACGAAAATTTGAGTAGCAAACGGGCATGCAGTTCACCTGATGTTAAGTGAGCACTGCAGCCCATGATAACTGTAACCGACTCTTACATATGCATGGTTCTGTTCGAAGTCGATCAGAATTGCGTTGCCACTCCTGAGGGCTAAGATGATCGCCTCATGTATATTGTGTGTGCCGGTTGCAGACACACCCATTAAGCTGAAACACAGCACTTGAGCTATTTCACAGCAGAAATAGGTATGGTGGTGGTACTCACCAGGGCGAACCTGGACAGATTCTAGATCAATAATAATATTTATTAACAAACAAACTGTCCCTCTGACGGGAAGTACCACACGCAGGAGTATTACAAAGTGCACTTCCTTCACAGATGCGCTGGAACTCCACGTGACCTCGTTTCTTACAAACATAAATATTGCTAAATAACATGGTAATATTAATTTAGTTTGAATATTAGTAAAGCACATTGCCTATATGTAGTGCAGCTTAGTACACTTATCCAATAAACTGACGAACGGAGTTTCGTCTGGTTCTAATGCAATACGACTTTTATTCGTTTTTGGCGCTGACATCTTCATTTATTGAATTAAGTTTGAAGAATGGGCGCGCTGAGTACTATCAGTTGCAGCGACTGAAATTTTAATTAATCAATCGACCTTATTAATCAAAAGCATAGTATTTGTTCAAATATAAACAAAATATTATCGAATTGATATTACTTTCAATTCTAATTCTAATCTTAAAAAATATTAGTATATTCAGTGCACGCGTGTGATAGCCAAAGTACGATAAAGTTAAAACATTTTAAGTTGAGCCTTACGAAAATCTATCCCGTCATTGTATCTGTGTCGATATTGGTTACAGCCATCAGCTGTAGTCAGAGGCGGATTTCTCACAACGCCGACTAGGTCCGGCCCTAAGCGAATCGATATTAGGGTCGGAAAATGGTAGCAAATATTACACGGATGAAAACAGCAACCGACGCGGTAGCGGCTCTTATTACACGAGACATGGGCCAAGTCCGCCTCTGGTCTACTTACCTAAAGGTGCAATACCATATGCTCCTGTATCTTATTAAAAAGCGTTAAATTGTAACACGGAAAAAGACAATATTTATACAAAAGTTTGTTACATTATGTTTGATTGTTCTCGCAAAAAGCAATGACTAATCAAATCAGGAAGCGCATAAACAACGTATGCGAACACAACCGATTATACTGCGGAAACTACAATTAATGTTTTTGTTAATTAGCATGGCCATCGATCTGTAATTCCGACGC
>DWIE01001378.1:0-10965 GCA_018248235.1 Choaspes benjaminii
AGAATAAAATAACTGCATGAACAATCGAAAATCAAGAGTCACATAGAGACTTGCATGCCCAACGACAATATTCGAACGGGAAATTCACCCTCAGGGTCGTGCACTGTGGTCACACTATCATCCGATGGCCTGACATTATATCACTTTAGAACTAACATAAACCCATTCGATACTCTTCAGGTATTCACCCCGAAGATGGACCACCTGACTTGCTTCCTCCCCGGCACTCTCGCTTTGGGAGTCGCTAACGGCCTTCCCGATTGGCACATGAAGATGGCTGAGGATCTGATCTACACCTGCTACCAGACCTACGCGAAGCAACCCACCTTCCTCGCTCCGGAGATCACCCATTTCAACACGGTAATTGATTATAGATACTGTTTCGACTTTTTATTTACAGTAGTAATATTAGTTTTCTGTGGCTTTAGGTTGTGTGACAGTGGGTTCATAGATCAAATTTAAGTAATTAAAGTTTTTTTGTGATGGAACCTCCAGGTTCGCTCGGGTCATTACTACAGTCACTATTTCTGCTGTGAAGCTACTTTTTTATGTTATGAAGTAGCTCATGGGTTTGTAGTCTGCTCGTAAGTAGCTACTGCAGCTCTGCATATGCACCATGTGGTGCACCACAGATGCAGTGCTACTTTTGAGGACATAGATAGAACGCCTCGTATTCTGCTGGCTATCATACCGTTACACTGAAACACTAATGTCACAAAGTACAAATAGGTGTGATAGTGATATCGACCCACTCGAACATATTCATGTTCCACTACCCCTAACCCACTCTCGCGAATCAATTTCCAATTTGAGGGGTGTGAAATGCAAGGCAACCAACTTAACCATCAGGAGTAGGAACGTCTAACGAGTGCTAAATTATACTTCGTAATTGTAAACGAAAATAATGAATACCTTTCAGGAGGGCTCCACAGAGGATATGTATGTGAAGAGCGCTGATGCCCACAACCTGCTGCGTCCGGAATTCGTCGAGAGCCTGTGGTACATGTACCAGATCACCGGCAACACCACATACCAGGAATGGGGATGGAAAGTCTTCCAGGCATTCGAAAAGTACACCAAAGTGGAGCACGGCTACACTTCGATACAAAATGTGAAGTCGCTGAAGTCGCCGAGCCGAGACATGATGGAGTCGTTCTTTTTGTCCGAGACCCTGAAGTACTTGTACCTTCTATTCAGCGAGGACCGCTTCTTGCTGGACTTGAACAAGTACGTCATCAATTCGGAGGCCCACCCCCTGCCCATACACGGGGAATAACTACGTCTCCGCCGAATTTTTCGGCGTGACCTCAACGACCTGTAAGATGTGTCCGTTAACTGGTGACGAGGAGTGCGGTTCGCTAGTGCAATCACGTTTCGGTGTGAGTGCAATCACGTTTCGGTGTGAGCTGAGGTAATAAAACTAATATCGGTGATTCCGGTGTCATATACACCGGCTTATTTGTAATCGTTGTTTATATCAACTGAATTGATCAACTGCAATTGGACATATTTGATCGGTTCGATTTTTTTTTAGTAGTCACGCAGTGCATGTAACCTCAGCTTGCATTCGAAATCGGCAGCGGCAGTGTGGTTTTCTTTGACCCGTTCGTACGTGCGAGCGAGACAAGGAGCGGAATGGTAGTCGAGCCCGTTGCTCTGTAACTGCGCGGGTGAGATCAGTGATTAGGAAAGAGGAACGTCAAATGGAATGTGTTAATTGTAGAAGCGAATAAACTTTGAGTGTGGCACGTGTAGGACGTCTTAAATATTGTCATCGGATACATGTTACAGTTCTACATATAAAGAGATAGACTCAGTGTGTTAAAGTTTTATTCGGCTGGGTTGGCCCCGCGACTGCACGCGGGACTACAGAAGGTGCGGTTGCCCGGTTGACATTTTCTGGACGCGATATACGAGGCCAAGGGATTCCGTTCGGCTTTTTGGAGCCAACCGTGCTCATGTTGGGTGCACCAAGAACACCCAACCGTCAACGGGATCCAGGCTTAGCTGGGACCTTACCAGCGGTGGGCAGATTGTGGGACGACCTTAAGGACTGGGACTCGTTTGGTGTGATTGGTCTCGATCCATACGATCTGCCCACACTGGATTGGGCGGAGTATTGTGGACTATTCGTGAAGTGTATTTGCGTGGTATGCATCGAAGGTGTTTTGCAATGCATTCGACAGTTGGACTATTATTTGTTAAGTATTGAACGTGTTGTGACCATTGTAGTCGAAAATGGTCAATGCGTACTACCATCATCCATCATCTGTTTCGTATTACTTAAATTCTCTTCTATCATTCATTGGTATATACTACATAATATTTAACTATGTTATTATATTCTATATGTACCTTAATTTCTCTTTCATCTATCATTAATTGTTCTTTATTTTGTACTTGTATTCTTCTCTAATTCAATTGTTTGTATAATTTTAACTTTGTACTGTTGTATTTTGATAGAAATCTTAGTTGAATTGTTTATAATATTTTACGTTTCATCTGTTTAACTCATTAGCTTAACTTTTAAGATAAGTCTATATCTATCTAAGATGTGTGTATATGTGTGAATATATGTACATATACATACATACATACACATACATATTCTATCATATTTATATTAATCACGTAATATTTATTCAATAGCTCTTATTAGTCTTAGAATAAGTGACGTGTCCTCTTATGTTTTGTTAGGCCCATGCTATGGTATGCATTGTTCAGATTTTATATTCGACTTAAACTAGTGTACCTTTCCGAAGTAAGATGCTGATTTACTTACACATACTTAAAATAGATGATATATAATTTGTATACGGGTTACGTTCCCTCCAGTCTTTGTTTTTGGTGTGGGTGATTTTTTTAAGACGTTTACTTAATATATATGATTTAAATGTAATAATTAAAATAAGCTTATTGAACCTCACAGATTTGATATACTGCTAGATATTTCAGCATTCAATGCTGATACAAATCACACACTGCACCACCTACGCAGTGTTATCGATCGGGCGATTTGCAATAGAGGTATCACGGCATACTTAACTTACTACAAACCCCTATAATATAATATGCTACAAGCTTCAAATGTTCCTACAGACTTTTTTAACACAGGACACATGTATAACATAATCGATTAGCAAATAATTTCTCGTCATTCATATTCATGTAATCATAGGTTATTTCAATATTCTCAGTGTGGAACATAAAAGAAAAATCCAAAAAAAAAAATGTTGTAGATGTGGTCTTTTTACCCTTTTATATTCCTACATAGAGGCCAATGGAGGCACGATATTGTTAGCGTCGGCGATCTGCGGTTATGCAGCTTCAACGTTGCGTTAGGTTGAGGCGGCTTGCGTCACGACTGTCGTATTGTCGCATTGTCGCATGTGTTAGCATGTATTTGCTCTGGCCAATGTCCCACTGCAAGGGACACGGCCGGAGGTCTGTTACAAGATTTGGCACGTTTGTTGCTTGCTAGTCGAATGTTTCGGGATGCATCCGACGCTGCCGGCCGCCGACTCTGAATATATCGTGTGCTTTGTCCCGCACAGAAACAAGTCACATTCGTAGTCAATTGGTTAAGTGAGGCAGGTTGCACAAAATTCCAAAACAAATGTACGAACAGGTCCCCATAGTTTTGTAAACATTAGTTTTGTATCAGCGGACATTCGGGTGCATGCCAGATGTCCGTAGCAAGGAGTTCTTTGGTTTTTTAACTGAAGTTCTCTCCATAATGTAGTGTCTAGTAAACACACAATAGACGAGTGTATCACACTGCGGGCATTTGATTTTTAATAAACACACCACACCGGTTTTTCTATGGCGTGCCTCTAGAGACGCTACACCCTAGGCACCGTACGCAAGTCCATATCAAATCGAGTCACTTAGGATGTAAGATCAAGTGGACTAAGTATTAGGAGAATATTTTTGGAAGTATGATAATATGTGCAAGGTATGTAATGTTTAAGGTCGACGGCTGCAACATGAAAAGGTGTGTCCACACTCGTCCTTTATTATCATATTTGACGTGTTAGTAGCGATTCGTAGCGCTTGCTGCAACGAAAGCGTCGGGATGAGTTTAGCGAAAGCGTGCGCGTGCGTACTGACGATGATGGTGTAGGTGATGATGACGGATGAGTGACGCAGGTGATGGTGTATCATCGCGCACGCTTACGCAAGAAACTGTGCGACTTGACGATATTCAACGTGCGAAGACGCACGATGAATATGAATTCGAACGAGTGCGGACGCACCTCTGGGTAGGTGACAGGTATTCGATGTGTCTTGTGAATCTGTCTATTCCCCTTAAGTGTATCGATGTATAACTTGTATCGCACTCTAAATGTCGTTGTAGTTAGGTTAAAAAAAAAATGATAGATGTACCAAATATTGATTACTTTAAATTTGATATTTATTTCGAATGTAATATTGGTTAGCGATTGATTTGCGTGCTTATTAGTCATTATGTTACGTTACTTAGTTACCATATAACTAGTTTCTAAAGTACACGAAATGTTGTCGGTAATGTCAAATGTAATATTTTTGTAATTGTGGAATGGATTGTAATGTAACCGAAAGTAAAATTAGCTTGAGAATACAAATGTGACTTAACTCTTAACTAAAATTAATGTAAATTAAAAATTGACTGTCGCATTTAATGTTTTCATAGCATTGAATGATGGATGTTTCGTATTTATTTTTGCATTTAGTTAAGGTCCAAGGATGTGTCAAGCACAATTAAATTTGTAATTTTTTTTATGATTTATGATTTTTCTATTGTAACGCCACCACGGGTGTTAGGTTGAAGTGACTGACAGGGAAACGGGTGACGTGTCCCCGGGTTAGGGAATAGTCGCTCACGCCCAAATAACATGCCGTGGTGGCATGGATAAACGTTTATCCAATTTTTCGTAACTTGATGCGCGTCATTTGTGTAATATTTTTGTATTTTAGCAAAAGATTACACAACCCAATGACCAATGTAATGTGAAGTGAAACAAGTAGGAATGTAAGCAAGCCCAATCTCATTAAGAGAGTAATGTAAAGACTGCTTTACAATTGTGCGGATTTCGTGTCTTAGATTTACACTTAGGGAGTTAGTTCCCATAAGTGTTTTGTGAAAACCGTCACCGATAGAGGAGTCCTCACCGAACGTACACAAATCCGCATTTTGTAAAAACATTGTGACGTTTCACTGTAATCGTGAAATGTTCCAAGCGTATGTACTCCATATTGAGGGGTGTAATTTTAAAGTTATTCGTGAAAGACAACATTCTGGCAATCGGCGGGCAATTTAAGGAAGGTTTTCATAAATTCAATAACTGTAATTAAACAGTATCTGTGGCTATCCAATTTCAACGGTTCGTAACTAGAACTTCGATTTCCGCATGGCTCGGTACCACCGTCACACCTGGTTGCACCCAGAGCAGTAGTCCACGCACTACTGCGTGACGGCAAGCGTGATCACGTGTGATTGATCTGTCACATCGGCATACACGTGTCACAGTGTTAACTTAACCACGAGCAGAGGATTACATTGTGCTAATATAGTTGTATCGTAGAATTACACTAATAGTAATACTGATAATAATAGAGCCTTACAAAACTTTTAATATCTAACAATGACTGTGGGCATCAAGAGCCTTATTTAGCTCTTAATAATTGTCGGGATAACATGTGGAGCGATGCCCACAAACGAATAGTTAACGACGTAAACACTTGTCGGAAATACAGGCTTCAGTTAAAGATACTCGGAGTGAATTCTATATGATTATCGTATTTGTTCTACGGCGGAGAGAAACAGACAGATGTCGGAAGGAGAAAGAGAGGGAGGTAGAGCGGGGATATGTATTGCATCTGGGGACAAGTTGCACGTCGTTTCTCTTTCGGTTAGCAAATCATACCAACAGAATCTGACACTGATCTGATCTAATTCGTTTACTGTTAACCGTCAGAAGTCTCTGCTTGTGGTTCCCGTATTGCTCGCAAGATGTAAACGCCAGAAATGAACGGTGCAACTGCTTTGCAGTGCGACCGAGTTTTAGTGAAGGTTAAAAATGATTTCTAGTTGTTTATTGTTTGCCGAAGATGTCATTGTGTCATCTTCATCACAGATTTAGTTTTATGCGAGACGCTACTCAGCATAATATTATTTAAGTTCATTTAATATTTGTATGATTGGAGCAAGGCTGGCTAGAGGTCATTCCTCGCGGTTTAGTTTGGTTCAGTTTGAGCTATAGGTCAAAGTAAATTGGATGTGCTTGCGAATGTGAGCAACTTCAGAAAACACACACTAGTATGCAGTGAGGCAACTTGCTCTCACTGGTTCAGTTTGGTTTGCAGAATTTCAATCACAGATTCGTGGGTCATTCACTGGATGTAACTCGCACTCAGCCACTATCTGTGAGGTTAGGTTGGGTTCGCCTGGGTCAACCCACCACACCTATTTGTGCTGTGGAGCAACTCTACCGTGTTGCTTCAGCTCGAATGGTGTGAGTGTTGATGCATTGGATGCATTAGGCGACCAGTTTGACCCTCGGGAGTAGCGACGCAGATGTGGCCGACCTTAAACATAAAAACGGGTATTTTCGAAGCAGGTCTCACTGTTGTCATGAGCGGCAGTGATCACTTAACACCAGGGGACCTGCGTGCTCGTTAGCTACTTCCATTTCAATAAATAAATAAATGAAAATTGCGCTATATAAATGCTAAGATTGGGTCATAAATTGATTCTGTAGTGGTGACCGATGTTTGTCGATAATTAGACTGCGTAGCGTACGCGCAGAAGTCGACATTCGCTGTGTCCTTTCACGAGCCGACGCCCACGCGCATATAGCTTCATGTCGATAGACAGGAGACGTGAGGCTTGTAATTGTCGACAAATATTTTCTCCGCAGTTACGCGCGGTGCTTTCGCTAGATCAGTGAGTGTGTCCGATTCAGAAACTGTTTACGACCATAACTTTCCGTTTGTGTTGACGCCGCTACATAGCCGAGCCTTACTCTTATCGCTTTTTACGCTTCTGAGGGATATTCAAATTTATATAGCAATTGAGACCTTTGCAATGTGTCGCAAATAACACTCGTGCGTGTATGGAATATCCCAATCTTATACAACATTTTAAAATAATTTATGTAAACATATCACCGGCCGCATTCATTAATTTCCCTAGGTTTGATCATGTTTATGTAAATGTATTATAGATTATTTTGTACTTGTTTGTTAAATTGATTTCACTTTATCGGCCGATGATAGTTAATAAATTCAGTCATATGTTTTGATTGTGTTTAAGTGATATAAGTTAGTGTATTTTATGTGGGAGTCAATATTTTAAGTGTAGTCGAATTGTTTGAAACTATGACGAGGCGTATATCCCACGTCAGTGCTTTCGTTTCGCGCTATTATAATAATTTCGCCCAAATAGTTTTTACCACATTTGTGATTGGCGTTAATTATGTTGTTATTATGTGCTCTAGTAGCTGCTTTTGAATGGAAATTAAATCATAGAAAACTATCATGCACTTCAACTGGTCTTAAGTGATCACCGCAG
Organism: Choaspes benjaminii; assembly: GCA_018248235.1. Classification (NCBI taxonomy): domain Eukaryota; kingdom Metazoa; phylum Arthropoda; class Insecta; order Lepidoptera; family Hesperiidae; genus Choaspes; species Choaspes benjaminii. The sequence continues at coordinate 7,553 of DWIE01001378.1, forward strand.
CCCATGACTCACTTAACTAGCCTCACATTGGTAGTGCATCCCGGCAACTATTCTTCAAACTGAAAATCATTTCTCAAGAGCACTGTCACAGCAGAAATAATTTAAAAGAATGTTGCCTTTATGTATATATGTTATTTAGTACAATAAAAATTAGCATCGCATCGCAAAGCTATGGGCGCAAGCCTGACCTCGATCTACTGTAGACTAAATTGTAACATTTGTGTTTTGATTGTACTTAATGTTTTGTTTGGAAATTGCGCTCAGTTGATATAAGTTGTTTGTTTCGAACAAAGTGGCTTTGTGTTTTAGAAATTGCAATGAATGTGAACCTTATAAGACTGAAGTTAACTAAGGCATTATTTGAATACTTCCATTCGCTGTTCTGTTTAGCTTTGATAAATCAACACCGATGTATCTAAGCTTTGTGTGAATAATGTGTAAGAATGTAAACTCAGAACAATTATATCGTATACTTGCCGTCTGCGTTTTTGTGCTATCTTTGATAGCCAACCCTCTACTATAATCAGTGCTGGATTTACAAGTAGACTGAATAGTCTAAGAGTCTATGGTGGCTGATTTTACGGTCAGAAAATTTGGCGCCTTTTTTTTTGTTTTACAGAAAATAAAAAATACATTTCTATATACTTACAATATGTCTACACAAGCAATTCAGCTTTTAATACATTCGGCCAATTGTAACAACAATGTCACAACTCGGTAACAAAATGTAATTAAACATATAGTAGACAACAGCATATGTCATTAGTGATTTTTTAGTGTCAAATGTCAATCTGTCAAGAGTTTCGCTCCGCCAACGCAGTTCCGCCGTAACCATCTTCCATGTAACTGGGTCGAAATATCGGTAAAAATAAAATATATCGTGAGTACCCGTTGTATTCAAAATGTGTGATATCCGCTATGATTAAAACTGAAAATATGTAACATTTATAGTTGTGAACTAGAGTATCGATTTGTAGAAGTCGATAGGGCGATAATAAATTGTATCGCCCACTGGTGGGAAATGTGTAAGTCCGGCACTGACTACGATCCCTCCTGGTAGATAAGAAATCTGAGTATCCTCCCGAATAACCAGGTATATTCCACAGTGTTACAATATAGTTTAAGGGATAGTCTTATTTATTTGACATTAACTAATGAGTTGCCAGAAATAAAAATCACGTAGATAACATTTACTGCTTTGCAGGTTTGTAGGCGTTACAACGAAGTAAAATTAAAAGGCGGAAATACGAACCATGTATTTATTTATAATACATACATTTATTATGTAGAAAAAAATAGAGTATTTGTGATGAATCATGCTATTGCATTTTATAATTAATTAATTAAAACAGTATATAGTAGGGGTAGTCCATACCGGTGTTTACTCTGTAAATGCCGGATCCTGCCCTCACGAGGTCATCAGTGCCCATGGGCAGGTAGTCGCCTTGGCAGAGGTCGAGGGCCATTTCCATGATGTCGGCGCACTTGTTTCCGATGAGATGGTTGCGTCCTATGGTCGAGGCGAACAGCTCCCAGGCGCGGTTGTGGCGGCAGTCGCTGGAGGCGCAGCCGGGTTGGACGACACCGCCGTTAGGATAGAAGTTGACACCGCCGATGGCTGAACCGATTCCCAGGCCGTGGGGGCCGCTGTCCGTGTGGATCACTTCCACGTATGACGCATCGGTGCTGGTCAGCCTATCCGGGTTCATCACCCACAGGAGACTGTTAGGGTCCAGAGCTGTAATACGGGAGATCTGACCACCCACAGCTCTGCCAGCATTTCCAACAAGATGCCCTCCGAGGTCGAAGCCGACCAAGAACATAGATCCGAAAGAAACTCCAAACTCTTCGTTCAAAAAGCTCAAGAAGAGTCCAAGGTTACGGCCGGCTCCAGGGGCACCCGCGGACGCAGAAAGATAATCAGACATGGATATACTCGACCAGTCCAAAATAATCACGTTGACGTCGCTCGTTTCCAGGAACGCTGTGATCAAGAAGATTCATGTAAGGACCTGATCTCTTTTGATAAAGGTAGATTTGCCATTCATATTATTTTTTAGATTATTACAAAATAAGACGTAATATGTCCATTATTAGCAAGTAGCCATCTGTATTTTTTAATATATGAGTAGCTCCTTTGTAGAATATTAGAATTTGCGATTAGGCTAAGGGTTTAGTAGATTTTAAAATAATAAGTACTAGATCAATAAATAATGAGTAGTGATATATAGGTGGTATATTTTTAAACAAGTGCATATCTAAACTAAATCCTATAATCAAAACCTCTCCAGGACAAGGGTTGTCTGGAAGAGATGGCTAATTAACCATAATTAGCCATTATACTGCACAAATGGATGTTCTGTTTTTGTTACTTATAATGTTCTATTTTTAATGTAATTTGTAGTGTACAATAAATAAATAAACAAATAAAAATAACTTACCATCTTTAACTACAGTGACGAAGTCAGTGAGCTTCTCGCGGACAAGCCAGCCATCAGCGATCACCATGGTGGGGAGTGCCGGGTTGAAGTTGGAGTTGCTGACCGACTCAACATCGTTAATGATGAGAATCTGGGCTTCCGTCGGGTTGGACCTGATTAAATCAAGTTGAATAATAATTTATGACAAGTTTTGCAATAAAAATCACATGTGCAGTTCCAAACAATGTACACTGACTCTCTTTTAAAAACAAACGGATTATCATAGCCGCCATATTCGATCTTTAGACGTTTGACGTAGGTGTCATTATTTTTTGTGGTCGTTTTGACATATAATCTGCGTAACATGTATTTTCAACAATTTTATTTACTTGAATGAAAGAATAAGGGTCGAATTACGACCACTGGGCGACCTGTAGTAAAGAATAATTGAAAATAAGTATGTATTTCACATTTTTACCTGGTGAACAGTAAGTAGACATTCTGGTCCTGATCGTTATCAAGAAGAGGACCCGCGAGTGCGGCGACTGCAAAGAAACACCTAAATGTAAATGACATTCTTAATATAGACTCACAACACTATGGAAGCCTTTGTTGTATGCAAGAGTTTTATAAATTCAAATTATAAGTACATGTTTAAATAATACGATCTGGATTGCACGGGGTAAGTTCTAAAAATTAGTGGATAATATATTACTTACTATTTATTTTTAGTATTTAAAAAGAGTACTTAAACAATATCTAAAACTCCAAAAGTTTAGCGAAAACGACACTTGATAATTTTTTTAATATATAATAGAAAGTGTATCTACAAATGTTTCAATACAACGCGTGCTCACCTATACTATCTTGTGACTTCACTTGTGTTCATTTGTGAACACTTTCCGCCGTGGCCATTATCCATGTAACTGGGTCGAAATATCGGTTAAAAAGAAGTAGATCGCGAGTACCCGTTATATAACTATTCAAAAATAT
>DWIE01001379.1:0-10961 GCA_018248235.1 Choaspes benjaminii
TTAGTTTAGCGGACATTATTTTCACTAATTGTTAAAGGTAACTTATCACATTGAGATGGCAACACCGTCAATATAACTGTCAAATTGAAATTTCTGCACATCAGTCATATCTATCAACAATTTCGTTATCGTTTATTTGTTATTCACTTTATTTAAGTCGATTACAAGCTACTGTTAAAGTTGATTTCTTATAGAGTTTTACGATAAATGTGACTTTAAATGAACTATATGATACCCTAGGCATATACGTTAATATAATTGTTTATAGTAACTTAATCTCGGTTGGAATAATGTCTAAGTTGGTGCCGGTTATTTCTATTCAATCCGATTGGAATGATGTGCTTAGATTGCCTAATGGAGAGGTGTGGATATCTTCAAAAATTCTGAACCAACCTAGTGTTCATGGCAAAATAAAAACGTTGGTGAACAAAACCGATGGTAAAAACAAAGTTAACCTTCCCGATAACTACCAGTTGCTGTCTCTCAGCAGTCTGAGTTTAGTGCTGAAGCATGTTGAGTCCGGTCTGAAGGTAGCATTTATAGCACCGACTAAAGCACATGATATACACAAAAATGCAGTCCTGTCTATTGCTACAGCTGAGACTGCTTTAGCTGTCTCGTCTTGTGAAGGAAATAAACTCTTGGTATGGGACAGCAGGACGAATGAACAGCAATTGGATTTGAAAGGGCACGGTGGTCCCGTGTACAAATGTAGGTTCTTCCCTTCAGGGATTGTGGTGATATCAGCTGGTGCGGATGGCTCCTCCAGGATATGGTCTGCTGAGTCTGGTATAAACCCAGTCATTTTGAAAGGGCACACCATGTCAGTGGCAGATGTTTGTATAGTTGAGAAAGGGAGAAACGTCATTACTGTAAGCAGAGATGGCACAGCTAAATTATGGGATGTTGGAGAGTCTAATTGCCTAGATAATATTATTGAAGGACTTGGCCCAATCAATGCCTGCGCGTTGTCTACAACTTCAGATGATGTCCCAGTAGAAAATGCGAGAGAGGTTGCCACTGGCAATAAGTTGTTGGTGGTTGGTTGTGAAAGCGGACTAGTCCTATGTGCTCACGTGGCTAAGAGAGAAGAACTGTATCGCACCCAATTACAATCACCTTGTAATGCTTGTGTTATTATTAATCAGACTATCATTGCAGGGTGCAGTGATGGGAAGATTATATACTTAAATCTCAAGGATGGATCTATAATGAAAGAACAGCATGAATCAGCTAGTCCGATCTTTTCAATGGCAGTGTTATCCAACCAAATGTTTGTGGTTGGCCGACAAGATGGCAACTGTGCTGTCTTGTCATTGCAAGAAGCTTTTGAGAATGTTAGAGTACAGTTAACGGGATCAGATTGTGATGGAATCAGAGATATATCATTCAATGGGAAGTGGATATTTGCAGCATGTAGAGATTCCTTTGTAAGGAAATACGATTACAATCAAGTAACTGTACACTTCAAGTGATTCGAAAAGGATTATAATATTATTTATTAAGAGTGTAAATATTGAAAGCTCAGCAATTAATTTGCCAATGTATGAATTGATACATAGCTATAATAATTAATATATAAGAATAAATGTTCTTTATTAATCAATTCTATTTTGCTCTAATCTTTAAATATTCATCTTCAAAATCCATTTTCTCTATTAATTTTTTGGCACAGTTACATCTGCGATTCTCTTTATTGCTCTGCAAGGATCCAATCTGCAAATTTGGCTCATAAGTTATACAAAAATATTGTCTCACATAATGAGGTTTTTATGAGTGTATTAATTAATTTACAGCGGCAAATACTAGCACTTATTTATACCTTCTTTCTTTTGTAGCAGTTCCTGTATTTCATTAGTCCAGATTTTAAATTTTGATGTAATTTACACCACAATAATTTATCAGCTTCAATGTTGTTATTAAAATTTATCCAAGTGTTATTATACTTCTTGGAATACAATTTAATTAGGGGTTCCCGTGATTCTGCCAAAAAATGGTGAAATTGCCAAATGTCATCAATAAATCGGTGGTAGGATCTATCCACGCTCCCACCGCCACACTCCTGCTGTGAAATAGCTCTTATGAGCTGTGTTTCTGCTTGGAGGGCGTGGCAGCCAACACACTTGTGACCGACTTCGAACGAACAGAACGATATATATACTTTACGTCGGTTACGGTTGTCATGGGTTGCAATGATCTTTTTTTTTAAGTTATAAAGTAGCACATGGGTTTGTAGTTGTATATATAAGGTTATTACAGATTTCCTGAGATGAAAGAAATTAGAAAAATTCATCTCGCCGCGGGAATCGAACCGATCTCACGTTTCGCAAAGCTGCTCATCACCGTCTGCGCTACGGAGGTCGTCTGATCTGATCTGCAAAATATACGTAATATTTAAGCAATTTATTACATACCCTTCTGTTTTAGTATCATCGCGTTTTCACAAACATTCTCTATCCAGGTTGCCCATAACATCAAGTTTGTGGTAACATTGAGCAATCCAAGGCACCATTTATGGACATTATAGCTCTCGAGAATAACTTTGTCTGAAATCATATGGAAAATATAGACACACTTCGTGCGAGTAGTCGCTAAATCAATAGCGACAATCCTATTACTTTAAAGATTCAACAGATGGCGTTAGCAGTTTTTTGAAGTATATTTTTGTAAGAATAACATTCATATAGACGTACATAAAAAGCAAAACCCTATTTAAATACAAAATTGGTTCAAAATCGTTAGATATATATAAAAAAAGATAAAAAAGGATAACAGAAATATCAACGCATAGCCCAAACTACTGGGGCCAGGATCGTGACAATTTGCATAGCGGTTCCGTTTACACTGTAGATGAGTACTAAGAAAGGATTTTTGAGAATTCAAATCCCTAGGTGGTGAAAAGGCAGTGTGAAATTTTGTATTACGCCATCGGAGACATGGATCATTCGCTTAGGAGGGGGATACCAATTTTATTGACAGGGGCAAATTTAATTAACAGCGATTTATGGATACGTATGGCACGGTAAATATATGCCAAAATTCTTAACTTTTCATGTTACTCTTGTACCTAACAGAGCCAACCTTAAAAATGCGCTCTCAGACAAATTTTTTTTTACTCGTCAATAATGAACTAACCTTTCCTAAAAATTCGCGCAGCACTTGTTTGAACTTTTTTATTTTTCGTCATATAAACGTTTTCATAATTGATAATATTAACATTTGTTTTCGCTTCTATTTTGTTTGTAACTGATTTTGGAATGAAATGATTAAATGTATTGGATTGCAAAGTTGTCTCATCCGCGTCAATTAGTGTTTCTGTTTGATTTTTGTTTATTAATTCATATAAATTGACTTTTGAGCGTGGCTTAAAAAATATACTATAGTCTTCCAAATTTTCCTGGATAATTTCACTTGATAATTTATCCGTTTGATAATTTTCTTTTCTGACGTCATAATTTGTTACGTTATTAATAATTAAACTTTCCAATTCCGATGTGTTTCTAAGTTCGTGACGAATATTTTGTGGGCCGTCGTTTTCTTCCGGTGACATTATACTGTGCTCATCAGTTTCAAGAATTCTACCTAGTGATGTGACAGATTTAATGACACTTTCAGTGGCTTTAAGTAAGGGTGGAAGTATGTTTTCAGGCCATAGCTCATCTGCATCATCTGCAAGAAAATCATAAATACGAATCTGTAGTGTATTTATTGATTTACGGGGGTATGCACATAGCTCACGGCTTCGTAAGCCTTAGGGCCCGATCACGGTAGGGTTTCTTACGAGTTTGCTTCCAACTCTAACGGATGGCTAACGTGGAGGATACGTGATCTGTCTGGATGGTCTAACAGATTAGGACATTATTCTACGTTCATATATTTATAAATATATAAATCACGTGCTACTCTTGAGCAATGCGTTGCTACTCTTGAGGGCACAGATGGTCGCCTCATGTATCCTGTGTATGTCGACTGCCACATCCATCTAGCTGACACACAACTCATACGAGCTATTTAACAGCATAAATAGGTGTGGTGATTGACCCGGGCGAACCTGGATAGATTCTACCACCGATTGTTTACTTTTTGTATGTTAAAGTAACGTTTCAGTGGTCTGACATCGATATCTGTTATTTGTTTGCAGTTATCTTTATAAAGTTACTTATAAAATGTTTATGCACTTTACCATTTATTTTATTATGTCGTAAAACGTTTGCAATATTAAACTTACTCAACAAGTTGGGATTCGGTGGCGCAACATCAAAATGTGATTTAATGTACTCTTGTGAATATTTCCAAGTTATTTGCTCTTGTTCAAATAAATCGGGGGAGTCAAAGGGATACCTGTAGAACAGGAAGAATATTTTTCAAAAAGTTTCCTACTCTAAGCATTATGTATATATTATTATGATTATGAATTATGAATAATCTATACTTATAAAAAAAAAAGTACTTAGTTATTCCTGTAAGCCCCCTTTCTGCGCCTGCAAAAGAACATAATTTCACTCAATAATCATTTATAGCACAATTTTAGTTTATAAGGGATCACGACTTGCATAATCATTTATAAAAAGTTTTAATAAAAAATACATTATTACCCATATGTATATTAGAAAACTTTACTTTTTTAGGATTGTCCTGGGAATCTTCTGTGAAATCAATCGGGTCCTTGTCCTCTACCAAGTGGTTATTTTCTTCATAGTTGTGATTTTCGACGTCTTCTGCAGAATCATGCTGTGTGATATCTTCAAAACGATCCAAGATGTTGTCAGGTACAAGAACATTATCTAAAGATTTTTTTTCCTTACTGAGGTTCTCTTGAATCGGTTCGACTAATGGTAAATTAGTTTCCATGTTTATTGAAAAATTATTCATCCCATTCTCATAGATTTCTAACAACTGATTGTTAGTATTACTATTGATTTTCAAATTCATAGGATCATTTTCAACATTATCTATGTTGATAGATAAATCAGTGTTCTCATTCTCAAAGTTTGGGTCAAAGACATGAATATTTTTATCCTTGGTTGTAAGTGAATCGTACTCCTCGAGTAGATGTTCAGCCTTATTATTATTGTTGCTATTACTATTAATGAAATCGATTTTCGTGTCTATGTTCTTTGTTATTTCATTAAAACCATTGATATTGTTTGACTGAGAAATTTTTAAAAACTCATTTGTTTTATCCAGGCTCCAAGTTTGTTCTCCGAAATCATTGTTAATAATGTTATAAATTACTTTATCTAACATCGTTTTCATATCTTCTTTTATATATGTTTGATCTATACTTTCATACAAACTATTTTCGAAATGATTGTTTACGTCAGTAACATATGGAATATTAGTTATTGCTGGCAATATCGCATCTTTAATATCTTCGGATATTTCAAAGCGCTTGTCGTCTTTTATAATCGTATCTAATTCTGATATCGCATTTGATTGTACAGAAGTATTTGAAAGATTTAAATCAGCAAGTATAACATTTATTTGTGATTTAAGTTCCTTATCGGTTTCTTCGCAGGAATCGGATAGATTATTCTTTGACATGTACGCAAACTAAAATATAAACAAATTTCAATAAGCTTTTGTATATATTATTATAATGTACAACATAATACAAAAACTCTTTATTGCACCGTAAAATTCATTTATAATGGAAAAAATAATAACAATTACTTACTGTCTATAAGAAAAAAAAGTATTATCGTGGCTAATTTTGGGGGGAAAATTTATTATACATTTTTCTTTAAATATATAAATAAGTAAGTATATAAAAATATATATTTACTTTGCAATTATTTACATGATACCTTCGATCGTTATGGCGCCTTGGAGGTCGGTTTATGAATAGACTGCTTTATAATATAGAACTTTCTAGGTCTGCGAGTTAAAAAAGATATTTAATCTGTGCTCGTGTGTGATCGTTAGTCGTCAGCTGAAAATTGTCTTATTTATGCGTAATATCGGTGTTTATTTTTATATCGGAAAAATACCAAGCACTGCACAACATGGCTACAGGAGTAAAACCTCGTGATGAAGATTCGCAAATAACAAGGTCCGATCTTGAGGCCATACAAGAGGCGTTGAAGAATAAGAAATTTCGTGACATGTTGAGCGATTACTGTGAAGAAGTACGTGACCCGGCGAACCAAGCGATCTATCAAAAAGAGATGACCCAACTAGAGAAAGAACGTGGATATGATATTACTTTCGTCAATCCAAAGGGAGGCTATGTCATCAAAACAAGCGTCGCAGGCGACAGGAAGGCTTTTATTAATATCTGCAGTAACGAAAACGTTGCCAAACCGTCTTGCTCCGTCCAAGAAGTGAACGGGCAGAAAGGTATGAACTGGCAGCTGCCGTATTCCTTAATACCGCCCAGAGAAGACTACAATAATAAAAGGGAACGGTGCGTGGTGTATGACGTGGTCTTCCACCCGGACACTCTAAGGATGGCAGAGGTTAACCAGCGGTTCCGCGATATTGTTAATAAAACTGCCTTTGATGGTTTACAAAAGACATACGACATCCATCTTGATAGCAATAACTGTAAATTTCCTAGATCTCACTATAAGGGAATGGCAGTGCCTGCTGTTATTAGGAAAGAAGACCCCCATTATAAGCCGCCCACCGAAGAAGAAACGCAAAGTGTGTCATCAGATCTTCTAGACAACCTCTACCCACAACATGTATACAGTGAAAAGGATGTGAGCAATATGAACAATGAATTAAATCACAAAAAGTGTTCAGCAGATAACACAAAACAATTTATAAATTCAAATGACAATGGTTATACAGTTCCCAAGTATGTTATCAAACAGCAAAAGGCTGTTGACTTCCAAGACTACACATACCATAGAGATAGTAAACAGTACTCTGCTATTCCGAACAACTTGCTAATAGAAATTAACTTACCCTTATTATCGTCTACCACAGATTGTGTCCTAGATGTACGGGAAAAAACATTAAGCTTAGTATCTGAAAAACCAGCAAAGTACAAGCTTTCTATAACACTCCCGTATTCAGTCAATGAAGATTGTGGAACTGCCAAATTTGATAAGTCTAAGCGTAAACTTATTGTAAGTCTACCAGTGATCAAGAAATTTTTGTCCAGTGAGAATTCAAACTTCAAAGTAGATAGTGGGCTTGAAAGTGAAGAGAACTCGGGCTCTCAAAGTGAAGAGGATGTAAAAGAAAACTTTATTGAGGAATTGTCTTCTTCAAATTCTAACTCCGAAGCTACTTCACCATCGTCTGACCCACATAAAGAATTTAACGATGAGAAATTCTTATTGCCAACTATAGGCTATTCCTTACCCACATTCACCCACAATGTACTAGATGAAATTGTAGCTTTTACTTTTCATGTGAAAAATACAGAGCCAGATTCCGTGAAAGTCAAACATGAAGATAACAAGGTATTCATAAAGTTTACATCTCTAGGTGCAGGATTTGTCCCAGTGCATTATGCAGCAATTTTGGTATTTGATAAAGGCATCACTTTGTCGTCTACTTCTGGAGAGGCATGGGATAATAATGTTATATTGCAATTAGAAGTTGTAGGGGACATTCCCCGTACATTCCAAATTGGTTTAAGTGAAGGTGATTTGAAAGAGGAATGTTTTGATGTTCCTGATGATAGAAAACCGAAAGAGACTGTTGAAAGTAATCCTCAGCCAGATATACATGAAAGTCCTTTGCCTGTTGTAGAAGTGACAAATTTGGGCTCTGAAACTAATATTGTGGTATCCTCTAATTCAAATAAATATGGCGAAGATTATTATATAGAAAAAGAACCAGACATAGCATGGACAGACTCACACAATTATGAAAATGGGGCTAAGAGCATTCTCCGGAAGCCACTATCTATCATGCGCAGTTTTTCGGAATCAAGTGCAGGAGATGTGGCCTCATCCATGGATTACATTAGCTCTGACTGCATCCCAGAAGAGTCCAGCTTAAAAAAGACTGTTAGGTTTAATGATGTTATTGCTAGACAATTTTACAGGTACAACTCGTCTATCGAAGGTCAAAAGAAGAAAAATCAAAGAAAGAAAACTAAAAAACGTACCCAAGACAGACGTAGGAGTGAAAGCGAAGCTGAGGATGATAGTATACCTCATTTGGAGAAGATGTCAAACCCAAGGTTAAAATCTGTTTTGAAGCAGAGGCGAGACAGCGGGCTGGCAGATACTTCTGATGCAGAAAATGATTACAAGAGTACACCTTCTGAAAAATCATCCTATGAGTCTTCTCATATTGACGAAAATGCTAATGAAAATCACAAATCTTTCACTAATAGTAAATGTGAGTCTTTTGACAACAATGTAATTATAAGGGGTGCTTCACAAAGCTTACCTATAGCCCCTAGAGAAATGGCAAAAGGTAAAAAAATGGATTCTGTTACTTGTGATAATATTAAACATAATACAGAACTTTACAACCCTGATAAATTAAACAAGGGTCAATATCAGGAGGTAACATTCAAAAATGATCTCATATTTGAATTAGACATGTGAGATTTGCCATTATCGAATATACATAGAGGGGTAGATAGAATATGGATATTTTAAATATTATCATGTTTAGTGTAGTTGTTTTAACACATGGTTTTGTTGTTTTTGTAGTCGTGGATAGTATAGTTGTATGATTTTGTTCCCCTTTGATGTTTCCATTGAAAATGGTGTTCCTTTTATTTTATTAATGAGTAGTGTGCTGTACTATTACTGCCACAAACCTTGTGTGTTCTAATTTATATAGATGATAATTGTATGGCCTAAATGCATGCATAACATTATGTAATGGGTGATGTTAATTAAATATGTGTGCTTCAAATTAGTGTTGTTTGTAAGTTTTGGGCAAGACATGTGATGTAAAATATGGCTTGTTATCAAAGTAAGTTTGAAGCCACTGAATCAGTTAATTAAAGACCAAGGAGTTGTGCCCTCTGAAAGTCTGATCACAGAAAATGATAGTAAAAAAATGTAAACCTAATCTCTAAATGTATCAAGTTTGACATATTGTTAGTTCTTTTTAATATTTTTTTTGTTTTTTTTTTATGTAATGAAGAAGCACATGGGGTTGCAGTCTACCTGATTGTAAGTAGCTATTGCAGCCCATGACATCTGTAACCGTAGATAGGGTACTACTTCGGGGATAAATTGAATGCTGTGCTATGCTAGCCGAACAGTTTGCACTACTTGTGTTTTGATGTAAGGGTGTGCCATATGCATGCCATAGCCAGCATACGCAAAACACGAGGCGTTAGATCCATGTCCTCAAGGGTAGCACCGCCTCTGTGATTACAGATGTCATGGGCTGCAGTGGCTACTTAGCATCGGGTAGAATGCAAGCCGTGTGCTACTTCATAACATGGAATATTTAAAAAAAACAGACCAATGAAAATCGGTATTTACTATTTAACTAAAAAACAAGGCCACATGAGTCAAATATTGCTCGAGCATAGTAACAGGCAAAGCGCTAGTGATTTATGATTTCACATTTTTCTTCCTTAAGAAACAAACCTTATTTCTTGTTTTGCAAAAGTAAAATGAGCAGTGCAAATCAATCAATCAATCAATGTCGTTACTAATATACATACTAAATGTTTCAGGGCCCTTAATTATCAGTTTATTTTGATAAACTTTTGTAAAAATCTAAAGTTCAGTGTCAATCCCATAAAATTTTAGTTAATATTGAGGCAATCAAATATTTTAGAAATGTCACACTAAGCAGAGAATTATGAATGAACTGTTCAACCTGCACTAGGCTTATATTATTTACTTAGATAACAACAATTATTTACTTGGTAAATGAATTTTATGAGACACTTTTATATTTACCTGTTTTTTGATATTTGTGTGCATAAGGCCATACAAAGCAAGTGAATATTTGTCTTAAAATTAATGCATCAATTGTAGCAATATAATAATTGTTTTCATATATTAAGAGGCACTAAATTTATAGTCTTTATTGGGAGTTTTAACTTTGTAAAATAATTATTTTATGCTCATTTTAAACAATACTAATATTTCTAGATAATTTCATTGAAATAGTACAAACTAGATTATTGACACTATTAGATACAGTTAAGATTGTTATTTTTATTGAAGCAATCTTTTAAATTAAATCTTAGTAATGAGTACATGACACCGTAAGCATAGAATGTAGATGAATGTCTGAACTATTTTATACAACAATACATTGTCTATGTTTATATACTGAACAAATTGACATCACAATATGTAGGTATGTATTGAAGTACCTACTTGTGGTGTTGATGGTTGTCAGTGACTTTAGATAAAACAAAATTCAGTGTTTTAATAATTTAAAAATGGATCTTAATAACCTCTTAGTTTAGTTTTACTGGTAGTTATCAGAAACCTTGCATTTAATTTTAGTTATATGTATGTGAGTGGAAATTTTTCCAACATTTTAAAGTATTGTGATGTTTGAATATTAGTTTAATAGATGAACCAATTTAAATACTGCTTTTTTATTTCATAATATCCCTAATATTGTCATTTCTGTTATGAAATAGTAAACACTTAATTGAATACCAGTTACACAACTACCGTCTACGATTTTGTATTGCTGGTGTCGCCGAAGTATATTTTTATTGTATTGACAGCTGAATATATCATTGTATGACAGCTGATAAAACATATAGAATTTATTGCTGTTTGTCTGACAATGATCGATACTCGCGAACCGATTTTGAGTCGACTCACAAAAATAGTGCACGTTTTAAGAAATTAAATATGTAGAATGCTATTTGTATTTAACCTCTAAAGGCTAAGCACAAAATTCGAAGCATACATGAGTTATACAATGGAATGCTGTCAACTTTTTAGATTGTAGATTTATTTATGTGATGTTAATCAACTACTTTAAGGTAAAATACAAATATCCCGGACGGTGCTTAATTCCTCTGCGAATAAAAGTAGTAGGTAACTGATGAGCGT
>DWIE01001380.1:0-10959 GCA_018248235.1 Choaspes benjaminii
ATTTTGCGCTTCAAGTTTGTCATTTGTTTAAATTACTCTATTTTACGGAACACGCTAAAACCGTGAAGAATCATGCGAATCGTTTGAGACAGAAGGCTAGTCGGTCAATAAAAGAGCGTTAACTGTGAGATGTCCGCGTCGTAAATGCGTCACGGCGGCCGTGGAAGGGTGCGGGTGGGGTGTGTGACGGCCCGCGGGCGGCTGTATGTGCGTTGTGTGCAGCGGCGGGCGAGGGCGACGCCACGCCGCGCCGGCCGCGCTTCTCCCGCGCCACCTCCACCGACAAGAACCAAGGTAAGCCTCTCGTCCCCCACTGCCCTACTCCCCATACCAACTCTCCTCTACATACACTACGATTCTGTTTTAGAATACGATTATGCCTATTTGAAGTTTGTATAATGCTTTAGAATAGTAATGTGAAGTTAGCAATTAGGCTACTATTAAAGTATATAGTATATGTAGTAAAAAATATAGATAACGCAAATATTTATATTTATAGAAACTATAAGATTCTACAAAGGCTCTGAAAATGATGTGATTCATTTGAATTGTTCAGAAATTTCATGAATTCACTTAAATCACGCAGAAGTCAAAGTTGAATAATCTACTTTCATTTGTAGCTAGTTACAAGCTTTGTATGTATGAGTGTAATTTTAATCATACACACATTTTACTTCCAATGCAATCAACGTAAGATGTTATTATATAATAGAATGATGAAGTCTTCAAATCACTTGATCCAATTAGAATTTCGAAATACAGATACGTTTAGTTTATTTATTTACTTACTTACTTTGGGAGTTGGTTGAGAGTAATTATATATATATATTGACACAAACCCATATTTATGTAACTTCGTACTATCAACTCAGTGTAATAACAGACTAACAAGCATCATTTAGCATGTAACTTCGTCCACTTGTTCGTGTCCATGTCGTGTCATGTTTATGCAGAAGTCAGTCAATAATCACACTTATTTGCTAATAGAACGATAATTTGCCTGTGATTTAATTTAAAATAATTTGCTATGAGAATGCGAAGCTGAATGCTCTAATAGCGCCTGTTTTGTATTCCTTTAAAACTAGGCCAACTGCTTAACAATTTATCGGTGTTATGTTTTTGCCTGCACTACATATTTATTGTTAGCTAAATGTAAGTTAAAATGCTACTATATTTATATTTTGTTTAACCTGAATGTGACTGCTTATTTTAGGCATATCGGAATCGGGAAGCTTATATTTTTATAATGGAAAAAAAACATTGATGTGCAAACCCGTAAATATTTCAATCTATTCATTAAGTGGTCCCGTCTGGTTGCTTAACAAATAAGTTCGTTTCCTCGACCGGTCGGGGCGGTCCCACGGGCGCGTGGTCCCTGAGAGTGCCGCCACTGCCGAGGAAACGTGCACCGTGAGGCCGCCCCTGGCGGCGGTAGGAAGGTGTCGGTCAATCGGTGGTGTGCAGGTGCGGGCGGCGCGCGGCAGACGTACACGTACGAGACGCTGGTGCAGTACGCCGACTCGCCGCTGAGCAAGCTGCCGCCCGCCGGCCTCGCCGCCTTCCCGCCCGACCTCGCGCGCAAGGTAACGCTGCTGGCGCCGCGCCGCCACCCCGCACCCCCCGCGCCCCTCCCGCACCCCGCGCGCTTGCTGCCCGCGCAGCGGCCCTGGCCGCCGCTCCACCATCCCAACTACCTCGCGGCGCTCCTTTGCCGCAACTTTTACTGAAACTCCTCCTCCTTCACTTGCGTCTAAAGACGGATTCGCTGCATCGTAGCAGCCGAGTCGTACTCGACTGATTCTTATCCCAGCTTACAAAGAAAATTTGCTCCCAGAGCTGGTCACCAGCAGTGTGAACACTTTAAACGGAGTAGATTTGTTATCGTGGTAGTGCGCGGGCTCGAGTGACGTGCAGGCTCGCGCTGGCGGTGGCGGCGAGGCGCGCCCGACGAGTGCACGTTTCCCTCCCCAGCCGCTCCCCGAGGCGCCGGCGGACGGGCGCGGCGACGCCGCCGCGTAGCGAACTCCGGCCCTCCCGCCCCCGGAACCTCTCTCCCGCCCGCCGCACTCCCTCCGCGCCGCTCGATGGCGCCGGCCGGCGTGACATCCTTGCGGATTCACTTGACGCCGTCCTGCGCCATTGTTCGGATTTTACTGTTCTTAACAATCATATTAATCGAACGTGTTCAATATTATGTTCATGCTAAACTTCAACTGAGATGCTGAGCATCGTTATATTGGGTTAGAATTTTAGTTATGTGATGCATAAATTGATAATCATAATGAGCACGTTCGTCTGCTATTTTTGTAATGTAACTGCACGCAATTCACATTAACCAAATCATACTAAATGGCTTGCTTGAATCTATGCGGGTGTGCAGGTCGCGACACTCGTAAAAGTTTAAATTGCTAGTGAATATTAAGGAGTACAAAATATTCTTTATATTATAATATAATAAAATTCTAGTCATATCATAACAATTGAATCTCTACACAGAAGACTTAACAGCATAAGACTAAGAGTAAATTAGGCAAATAGGCAAATAAATTATTATAAGCGGTATATGATCTCGATAGAATAAGCTCCATATAAAACTTAAGGCTAACAATCTCCAGATAAGACTGATTCTAGTGATTCGAATTTACTAGCTATGATGTATCGTATTTCTAACTCATGTTTATTTATTTAACAAATACTAAATATGATTTCATTGCGGTTCGCTATATAGAAGACATGGTATATAAAGTATTTTTATAACCGATTATGTTCTTGGTTCCTGAAATTATTTACAATTCGTATAGAAGTATGTTATATTATCTATTAGATATTGGAAAATTTATGTGCATAATATTTTTTAAATGTGTTTATAACTTATTTACTGAAATTCAACTAATGGTTGCACTAACCTGAAATTCATTTAACGCTGCATGGACAGAATGGATATTCGAGGGAGGTTCGCTACAGGTAGAAACTGACTATGATTTGTGGAATTGCTTTGTCTTTGAATTGATTCCTTAGTAGAGAAATTATTTTTCATTGTTTGCTTAGCTTTATATATTATACAGCCATATTGTTACGTTTTGCGTGTTGAACAAATTGCCTGTGGTATTTCTTTCTGTTTTCATTTTGTGGTTTTATTAAATATATAATTTAAAAAACTATCAGTCTTTGCTTCCTCTTCCACTCGCCCTCTTAATATAACACAACCTATTAATGCAATGACCAGTTTCAATTTCACCCTGTTACTTTGCTTTCGCCACTTGTCACTGCATTTACTAACATTCAACTAACTAATTGGTGTATTATACTAGTTAGCATAATTGGAAATATCAGATATAAAACAATATTCATCGTCGAATAATATTTCATGTTGCTCCGGTATATTTAAGTCAAAATGAACCTTTGAGATTTATATCTAAAAATGATATAATATGTAATACTGTTCTACCTCATGTGGCTTTTTTAACTACATATTAGCAGAATATTCAATTTAAGAATTAAATATTAAACAATAATTAGCCTTATAACACATAATTACTCAACATCCCTTAATTATTTAGCTTTTTATAATTTTCATTTGCTGGATTTGAAATGATAATTTAAATATTAAATGTGTTCAAGTAAATTGAATAACCTGTATGCATCAGGTATGTACTTAAAAATGTATTATTATTTTACTAGCTAGTTACTGTGTGTCATGTAGATAATTTCGCACCGTATTGTAAATAGTTGACTTGGGCCTATAAAGAAACAACAAGTGGACTGATATGTTTGATGTTGATGACAGAGTTGCCTGGAGTTCGACAGCGCCAGCTACCTGAAGAAGGTGCGCGCGGCGGCCGGCACCACGGTGGCCTCGGTAGACGCGCCTGACTCGCCCGAGCCCGAGTAGCGCCGCCGCTCCCGCTCCGCCCCGCCCGCTCGCTCGCCCCCCAGCTCCCCCAGCTCCCTCTAGCTCCCCTGTTTTGTTCGTGTATTCTCAACTTTCGACCATCGGGGCTGGGCTATGAACAGCTATTGTCATTGTTACTCATTTATATAGTTTATATTAGTTCTGTTAACGGATTGAGACGCAACTTGTAATGCAGATATTACAGATAATCTAGAAACGACATTTGCAACGTGCATTTTAATCGTTCTTTGCTAAATGATTGGACTGAAAGTACAAGCTGAACTGTCGAGCAATATAAATCCGTTTATTTACAAATTTTAGCAGAATTTATTTTAAAAAAATGATGTCCGTATCGAAACAATTACACGCTATTACGCGTGTAATGAATATACGTAAATAATATCACATTCCGCAGTGAAGCAGGCGAGCGAGCAAATTATCTCAAAATCTGGATGATGGGCAGCTATAGATTGTTATTGATTATACGGCAACTATTAAATATTCACATCATGTATGCATATCGTAGCATTCTGGTTTATTTAAGAGTATTACAGTTATTAGCTGCTGTGTTTTGAATAATGGTCGAAAATATATTTGAATTGTTGCTGGACAACAGCATCGAGTAGGTTATATGGCTTATTTTCACTAATTTAGCAGACTTATTTCACATACTAAAAGTATTAGATCACCAAATTTTTTAGTGTTGGTAGAACATACCTCATTTTTTATACTTAAAATTAATATGGTATTTTATGAAAATTGTGATAAGACAGTTACATCTACATAACTGATTGCGATAAATTTTGTAGCCGTCCTGAAATTGTTGTAACGAGCTCAATGATCTCTTCAGTCAAAATTCAACTATATAATGTATGTACAGCGACTGCGCATAGTTTTTCTATAAACCCTTTTTGGGTTGTTTTAATACCAATCGGTTTCTTGTTAATCCACAAGGAATAAATATTCTCTTGCATTATAATGCAACGCAATTTTCTTAAGATCCTTTTTAATCATCTGAGTTAATATTTATTTAAATGTATATATTGACTCTAAAGAAACTAATAGTTTCGGGCGTCATAGAGTGATTCCATTTATTTTAAGAGGAATGCATGCATTTTTTGTGTGTTTGTATACTCATTTTCAGATTTGTATCTAGTGTCTAGTCCTGTCGAGTAGGTGTCGATTCTCACTATTTCGTAAGCTTTTATATTTCAGAGAAAGCCTGCCAATCGACTTAATCTAGAAAACACTATTGATTATTATTTTATGCAAAAAAAATAATTATTTACTTTGTTGTATATTATTTAGAGCTTTATGAAAACTGCTGTGCACTAAACCAAATAATTTTGTTAAAACATAAATATAATATATTTTTCGTATCAACTAATATTGGTAATTAATTGTCAGGCTTTCTCCATAATCTTATTTAACTTAGGTAATCTTGAATGTCTGACTATAACAGAAAGTTATTTATCTATTATAAGACTGTTCGTCATGATATATTATGCTGAAAGCCTTAATTTGATTTCACCGTCAAAACAAATGTTTATATTGGTACCTTTTGTTATGGCTTACTTACACCAGTTGAGCATTGTAAATTTTATAGTGGTCGGAAGAATATTGCCTCTGGCTAGCCAAGTAAACTTTAAGCAACTCATATACAACTTCACTTTGCACCTTAAATGCACAATTTGACTTGTACGATTTCACTGTAGCTATATACACGTTTTTTTTTTAATATATGCTGGAAAAAAAGGTTTAAAACTGATATTTAGTCACGAAAGTAGTACGTATCCCAGCAAACCCTTCTATGAAAAGGCAACTTGGTGCTCTCCAGGGAAGTATTATCGTTGAATTTGTAATGTTTATGTTTTACATATTTGTTTATTTTAAAATTTAAAGGCATGGCTATAATTACGAAAATTTATGATTATACTAAATTTTCTAATAAACATGTTGTTTTATTTTCTTTCCTTAGACCTATGTATATACATAACTACTTGTACACGTACGTTTTGAACGAACACCCCTAAATATGTTTTATACGACTTCTTTGTATTTTGCGCTATGTAGGGTAAAAACTACTACTCTTAACAAACGTATTGTATGATTTGTTACAGAAAAGGACAGTAGGGTGTGCGTAATATATTTATAGGCAATATATTAAAACTGGGAGCCTGGCGTGCACAGGACACATCAGGGACATCTTACTTGTCAGGAATAGTAATTCAACTAAAAACTCGAAGAGGACAATGGGTCTGTTCGTGGGTGGTTGAGTGCCTATCAATGACTGTAATGATCACTGTAAGCCACCTGGTGGCCAGTTCTCCTACTGCCTGTTTTCTACTCAAAAAAGGGTAAATAAATAAAACAAAATATACATACAAAAACTACAATATATTTACAAATTGACGAGTACACAAGTATTAGGCTTACAACGAATTAATGTAATGCCACAGTTAATGAAAAACGGCAAATGCAGATTATTATATACATACTTAAACTACATTGTTACATTATTACACATATTGTAAACTGAATTGAAACAATGCTTAGAGCAGTGGGAATTACAAGAGCAGAGTATATAAATGCGATTTTTTAATGCCAAGGCATGAACGCATTGTTCATAACACTAGGAAGCATTGATTCTATACATATAAAATTACTTAAGGATCTGTCTATGATGGAAACAGCCTTTTGTTCACAGTGAATTTTAGTATGATTGCAAAAAATTAACCCACAATCCAATAAACTTTATTCTTTGAAGTCTACGTCGATAAATAATTCAGCATACACGATTTTACTC
Source organism: Choaspes benjaminii (assembly GCA_018248235.1). Classification (NCBI taxonomy): domain Eukaryota; kingdom Metazoa; phylum Arthropoda; class Insecta; order Lepidoptera; family Hesperiidae; genus Choaspes; species Choaspes benjaminii. The sequence goes on from DWIE01001380.1 coordinate 6,699, forward strand.
CATTTTGACAGAGGTTACTGGAAGATAGTAAAATCTGATTAGACTTCTTTACATCCTAAAAATAGATTTTTGTATCTTGCGTTTTGTTGATTTTAAGACTATTTTTAGATTACACGCGAATGAAGTCAAAATTTGTAAAGTAAAATAATTGTACAAGAAAGACCAACACCAATAACATCCACCCACACCTTAAAATAATCTCTTATATTCCGCGCGTTATGTACCGTTATGTATATGTATCTGGCTCAGTCGTCGTCGTGAGCTAACATAAGGTTTCACATCTAGGTAATTTAGACAGAGTAGGATCAAAATCCGCTCAGAAATTTCTTATGTGGAGCTCGAACAAATATACAGATATTTTAAATTTTATAACAGCATTTGAATTAATATCGAGTAATAAATGTTAATATTATAATATCAAATAAAGCACAAATAAACATACATATTTTTTAGGATTTATGGGCTTATAATAGTTATTGGATTGTTATCGCATCACACGAAGTATGTATTTTAAACCTCTAAAAATATGTTTGCTGCAACAAAAGTGTTAATAATTATTCTAAAAACAAATCCCTTCATATTGCAACCCTTACTATATTAAAACCTTAATATAATGGTGCAAAAAAGATTTTAAATATAATATATTTATGTTATAATGTTATTCGAACTATGATAAAACATTCGCTGCCATTCACAAAGTCTATAGACATTTGCAAAAAATAAATACAGAATGCTTTTGTTTGTAAATCAAGAGTAAGATATCTCATTCATACAAATACTATTCAGACAATGTTAGCCCGAATACGGAATGTATTACATAATGCATAATCTAGGAATATTACCACAATAATTACTTGAATCAATCGTACGATAGCATAATCATTATCCATAAGTAGTTGCTTACGACCTTAATAGAAGCCTTAAAAAAATAAGATAAACTCAATTCGGCAATTGTTTGGAATGTAGAGCATTGTGGCGGAGACCGAGAAATCATAGATTATCTACATGTGATAGTTAATTCAAGTGTTCCCGGAGCTTTCATGTTGAAAATACCCAACTGCTTGAAGAAAAATCAATATTCACGGCGCCATATTCTTTTTCACCATTAGTCATTTTTTCCAAACGCTGAATGAACATTATTTTGATCTATTTAATATTTACAGATATATCACAAACAAAATATTTGTATTTGTGTTTGCATTTATGCTACAGGTAAGCGAGAGTAGTAAGTGGTTAATAAATGCGCTATCAGTAAAAGCAGACACTTCATGCAGTCGTAATTTGACACTATGTATACTTAAAATACGAAGATAATGTGTAGAAATACGAGAGAGAGTAGAATATTCATGGCTTATTGAATGGCCCACGAAACTGACTACAAATGACGTTAAAAGTTGTGCTTAATAGTTGCCTTCAGCTATCATCACGTCAAGTTTGTGACCATGCAAGCAACCCGTTGGTAATACTGATTGAAGATTTTGGTTGGACTGAATAATGTAATTATGATCTAGAGCACCTCCTACATATACAAAATAATTAGTCCGTCATCGTGTTCCATTCCACCAAGATGTATATGTTATGTGGACAATAATGATACCTAGACTCGATTTAATTTAGATTCGATTTAATTATAGCTGCTGGCAAGTCATTTGAGCGCTGAATTTCAAGCGCAATTATAAACAATGTACTTAGTACGTGGAAGAATATACGACCGTCACGTAGATCAGTCATTACAGCTTCCAGCGCTCAAACTATATACTAGGCGACTGCTAAGTACCGTCGTTAAATGCGGGGATGGGGAGAGATCTCGAGTCCCCTGCCTCCCGTGCCGATAACCCTCGATAGTGTGCACTACGCATATTGACTTCCTTAAGTGAGCGGTACAATATTCTTCGGCGGGGTGCCAGTGGCCCTACCGGCCGCAGCTGGCCGCTAGTTCCTCTCGGCGAGCTTGTCGGTGATGGCGGCGGCGCGCAGGCGGGCGTGCTGCATGACGTCCGCGCCCAGCTCCGGCACGGTGGTGTAGCGGCACTTGGCGAAGCTGAACAGGTCCGTGATGAAGCCGACCACCTCCGCGCGGAAGGCCTCGCACACGTCCCGCAGGCGCTCGTGCGGGCCCAGGAAGCCCCAAACCAGCACGGGCAGCAGGTGCTCCGATATGGAGTAGAAGTGCGCCATGAACCCCTCCGGGTACTGCAGGTAGCGGCGCTTCGCCTTTATCACCGACCACACCGCCGTCGTTAGGGCCTACAACGACAGTTATCCGTTTATTCGAATTGCTGTTCTGTATGAGTGTGAGCTGTGATTTTGGATGCTTTAATTTCCTTCAATTTTTTTTATACGATTTCATCAGTCTCTTCGCATTGTATTATACTTTGTTCAATGTTTATCATCTAATTCTAAGTTGACAGCAAATGGCAGCCACCACACACAGGATATGTGATGCGACCATCTTATCCCTCAGGAGTAGCAACGCACATGTGACCGACTTCGAACAGAACAATGGATCTGCTTTGAGTCGATTACAGTTGTTACCGGGTGCAGTGGTCACTTAACATCTGGTGTTCTCCATGCAAACCTACTGTCATTTCCACATGAAAAAATAAGCACGAGTCCGATACGCACGGTCTCCTTGAAGCCGTCGGAGAGCCAGCGGTTGCGCACGACGGCCAGCACGGACGCGGGCGGCGCGGCCAGGTCCTCGAACGCGTCCAGCAGGATGTAGTCCAGCACCACGTCGTAGAACGTCATCGCCTGACAACCGAAACACTGCTCAACCCTGGACACTTTGTATCCGATTACATGTTAAAATTAAGACTACATTTTTGGCTAAGGATATTATTAGTATACAGAACTGATTTAGTTCAGCTTTATGTTGGAGAGAAATAGCCATAAATAGCAATATTATATAACTATAAGAGAATATAATTATATTTTAAATATATTATAATTAAATGACAACTTCCCAACAAGTCGATTTATTTTTGTTATACCTTAACACCTTTACTTGACAGTTCACTTTCAATAGTAGGCCAGTTAGCGCCATCTGTCGCCCACGACACCATTTCCTCGTACGCAACCAAAAACTCTTTCGGCTCCTGGAAATTATTGAAATATTTACTAATGCGAATTAGCATAAATACAAAAATTAATATTAAAATAGCACTATTAAATTATCTAAAACGATTGAATATAACAAGAAATGAATATCTAGTAAATGTTTTTTTAATTTCAAATAATAACAATACCACAAAGTGATTAAGCTATCATTACCAACCAACAGTAGGTATTAAAAAGGCAGCATCCACTAGTTTTATTTTAAAACATGAGCCACCTTGTCGGCGAAGAGCAGCAGGTCGGTGAGCACCTGCCGGCCGGCGTCCACGAACCACGCCCACACGGCCGCGTCCGCGAACAGCGCGCGGAACGACACCCGCAGGCAGTGCAGCTTGCACAGGAACTCCGCGTCCGAGCCGCACTGCACCACCTCCGTGCGCAGCGTCCTGCCGCGGACACGGCCCCAGGTAAGGTAAGTGTTGAGCATACACGCGATTTCAATGTCACGCAAGTAAACTCTCCTTTGGCACCGTTGAGATTTGAATGTCGATGAAACGAAAAAGCGACATTAAACAGGGACAAACACACATCTAAAGAATTTGACGTGCCTCTCGCAAAATATGAGACAGAATACATTAGACAGTGTGTCTTGTCTTTGTACGGTCCTCCATATTTTATAGCCTGCACTTTTACCGTATGTGAACTGAAGGCATTTTATAAACCATAAAAAAAAATACAGTTATGCTTTTGTATGCTAATTCGGATACGTGTCACTTTTTTTACGACACAAATGACGCGCACTCAATATTAAGTATTTTAGAGAAAGGTCATAATTTTCTGAACATCACACGAGAATGGCTTCTATTTGCCACTACCTGGCTACTGCAGTTCATAACATCTGTTTAAAAAACAAGAAAGACGAAAGGAATTTATAATAATTTACCTGTACGGAATTCCATTTTCTAATTGCATTATATATTTGATAGATAGAAAGAATTGTTTGACTTGATTGGCATCCTATCGCATTGCGTTGTGAAGTGAACTCACATTGTGTGCAACGGTTTTTGTGGTCAACAGATCGGTGGTAGAATCTATCCAGGTTCACGCAGGTGAGTACGACCCCCACGCCTACTTCTGCTGTGAAATAGCTCTTATGAGTTGTGTTTCAGCTTGAAGGGTGTGGCAGCCGGCACGCACTGGATAC
>DWIE01001381.1:0-10959 GCA_018248235.1 Choaspes benjaminii
CACGAGGCGTTCGATCTATGTCCTCAAGAGTAGCACCGCATCTGTGACTACAGATGTCATGGGCTGCAGTAGCTACTGACCAGCAGGTAGACTGCAAGCCCGTGTGCTAGTTCATAACATAAAAAAAATAAAACAGTTTCCAGATTGAATTTTACTAACAATTCTATGGACATTGTCTGAAATTAAATAAATCATTATATGTGCCTGGTAATGTTATAACCCAAGTTCGTGCCCAAAGTTATATCGCAAACCAATGATTAGAAAAGCGAGATGCAGTCTGTATGTTACATATATTTTTTTATCAACTGAGCTAAGTAAAACACAAAAGCTTTGTATCTTGTATTATGGAAAAAACATTCAAATTAGCTCATTCATTGCGAAGGTTTTATAAACGCACATTTGTGCTTATTAATAATTAGCCTGTGAATTATTTTGTTATGAAACTTGGAATTCGCCTTATAGAACTCGGTTACTGCATGCCCGTTTGCTACTTTGATATTCATAATAAAAAAAACGAGGAGGTCCATCTATCTGCTAATACGTTTTATTTTCTGTGACTTAATAAACTAAATTTCGGGGAGGTCCCCAATAAACTTAGTTAATGGTGAGTTCTGCGAATTAAACAGGTAGTTAGCATAAATATAGCAGTCGCTAGAAGGCGCGCGATGGCGAGTCTAAAATGAACATTAAATTATTATTACATTGTACGGAGAATATGTGAATTTCAGTTCCGCTCTACAAAACAAACGCAGAATGTGCGTTTCAGTAATATTATTGTAGCTGTGCGTGTGGGAGAGGTTTCGGCACAGTTGGTAATGAGCTGGTGTGTGAAATGCAAAGTCTACTTAGTTGTGGTATATCGTGTTCAGATTCGCCCGGATAGATACCACCACCATGCGACTTCGTATTTGCGCTGTGAATCTTGTAAGTTGTGTTTGAGGGTCTCCACAAAGATAAGGACGTGGATTCAATTCCCGCGGCGAGGCGAAATTTTCTAATTTGTTTCATATCTGGAATAACCTAACGGGTGGTAGAACAAGAATATGTTAGACTGGTTTGTACTACCGTCACAACTAATTGTGCCGTGAAGCAGTAGTGTTCGCACTACATGTGTTTCGATGTAAGGGTGTCACTAGCTTAGCTCTCACGTGAAGCAACAGAAGTGAGAACGAAAATGAACACTCTCTTTACAACAGAAATGGTCGTGGCGGTGGCACTGTCTCGAGTGAACATATTTTGCCATATAAGGTTTGAGTGTTAAACAAATTTGTATGGTTCTCTCATGTTCTTGTTCAAATAAATTAAATACTTTAATTATTTTTCTTAGGTACAACAATTTAGGATTCAGTTACGTCAGTAGCTTGGAAATACCTCTCTCTATGCTGTATATATTATGTACTCAACAGGAAGGTATAATGCGAAATAAACTGTATATACTTAACGTCATACGTCAAACAACAGTTACAGTGCTCAACGTTTATTAAAATATAATACTACATGTTTATTTATTACATTCTGATAAACAATTCCTTGTAAAAGAAAACACAAAATTAAAGTAATTGATATTTAACATAATCCAATTTTAGTAATCAAATCATTTTCCACGGATGGGTGATGCCGCGCGTCCGCGGGCGCCGTCACTTCCCGTACTTATAGCTGTCACCATCAATGAAGTCATTATTAAGTAATCGCTGAATGTTCTCGCGCCCATATCTCTGAAAAAGAAAGGTTTTGTCAGAACGAGAAAAGGCTAGCGAATTTAAATATTAAAAATCTGCTAACGCTCTCTCCTCATCGTTTGATGTGCTAGCATTGCTGCCATTGACTTCTCTACTTCTTCCTACTGCATGGCGTGCCGTGTCGTACAATTTTAGCATAAAAAAAGCCGAGCAACACTGAGTCGGCCAAGTACAACTTCATAATAGCATCAGGAAATCTATTTCTGCCATACGTTACCCCAACGTAATAACGCAGAGCTGACGCCAGCGCGAGAGTGTCCGCGCGCTTGCCACCCACCCTGGCGATCAGCTGGTCGCCAATGGTGTTGGTAATCGGACCACACAGAAGTTTGCAGTTCTCACACCTATCCGCCAAGGTCCCATCATCTGAAGCGGACACCCTAAAACACACAGTATTAAACTAAGCAGTCAACTTTACGAAAGATAGTATAAAGTATTGGATGTAACAGGACTGTTTCTGAACATAACGGGTTCTGAAAAGTGAAGTGCATGAAGATGTCGTTAGTGTCGTGTGTCGTGAAGCGGTACCTCAGACATAAAATGGATTAGACGTAAAGTAGACAGGCTCATCTGTCATTAGTGACATTTAAGTGTCAAGTGTCAACCTGCCAAGAGTTTTTCTTCGCCACCGCAGTTCCGCCGTGACCATGGTCCGTGTAACTGGGTAGAAATATCGGTTAAAAAGAAGTAGATCATGAGTACCCGTTATATAAAAAAAATGATTCCTAAAAGTCTAAAGCGCTAATAAAAGTTTCACAGTTCAATATGGAACAATCGGAAAAGCCTCTAAACTGAATCAACTTGTGAAAAATTCAGAATTCTATCACATTTCTCTTTTATTTTTTGGTAAAAGTAACAGCGATTTACAGTTCGATAACTGGTATGTTACCAGCGGAAAAGATTTTATGTAAGTGACATATTTATTAAGATTACAATTTCAGGGAAAAATAACTTTAGAATTAGTATTTTTACGACGACCAATTTTTCAAGATTTAAATTATAACCTTATCATAACCTGAAAAATTTATGATTTTCATTTGAAAGGTAGCTAAGGTTATCAAATAACTAGTCACCATAAGAAGCAAATCTTAAAGTAAAAGTTTCGCTTCTGCATTTTTATAGTGAGAAAAGCATATCCAGGAAACTTCATATATTATATTATCTGTATTTCCAGCGAAGTGCAGAAACGAATAACTTGTAACTTTACTTTCCAAGTTTATAGTCACTCACACCTTCGACACAATACTGTAATATTTTCCTTTTTAGTTACACATTTTGTAGCCGGAGGGGAAAATTTCTCTGATTATACAGCCTGCTTTTAAAGAAGTGATATTTGCAGCCTTACTTTCTTCCTGTGAGATCTTTCCTTAATTAATGAAAATGTAAACTGAAACTGAACAATACGTAGTTTCTATAGAAAATTGGTGGAAATAATTTTAGACAACGATTATATCAATGAATAATCTTGTGTTTGTACGATGTAAATTCCTAATATCTAATTTATATATTATAGGTATTAAAATATGAGGTTACTATAGTATTTTGCTTTTAAATAACTATCATGTATCTATGTTTAGAAGGATTTAATTAAAAGGGAAATTGATTTTTTTAGTTATGTGTCTATTAATTAGTATAATCTATAAACTATTGCGTATCACTAGTCCCAATTTTTTTCTTTCTTAGATTGTTGGTTCTTTTGTGGTTTATTATGAATTTATTCATTATTCTCGTTTTGTTTGTAGTTTTCGGAATAGAAAAATTTCTAGTTTTTATATGCTGATAGCAAATTGTATTTAAACCAATTCTGACTTAGTTGTTCTTTTAGGTATTGTATTCACTATATTCAAGATATAAAGGTCCACGCCAATAACAATAATTTTAATTTTACTTTTGTTTGCTTTAGTCATATTGTACTATTAAATTACTAAAAATAGCTGATTTTGGGAAAGTTATTTCTAAGAAAATATTGAGAGAAAACTTACCGATTACAGATAAAACGTGAGGCACGTGTAACCCACTAAACGTCCAGCGTAGCTAGTTGGTCATGGTCCAAATGCTTTAGAATGGAGCGAATATTTCTGTTGAGTTACACAGCCGGACCCTTTTAGTTCAGTTGCATTGCTATCACTATCACCGTAATGAATGCTAAAATCTTTAAGCACAGAAGTACGTTTACTGCTATTATCTTGATAAAATGCAAAGTGATTTTAGAAAAATGTTTGCTTGAAACATAGTGTTTTGTATTTAGTGAGATTTTTATTACGTTACAAAATGACGACCATTATATCCGAGGGGTCCGAGACATACTGGGCCCGACTGTCAGATAATTGAAGGAGATTACTTTTTCCTTTGAATTGTATCTATAGACACCTACGCTTTTTAGCTTTTTTTAACTAAGACTATAATATAGAAGTAGTTTATAGTGTCATATTTGTTTATAAAACATATATAAAATAGTAGTATTATAGTATCATATTTTTTTATAAAACATATATAAAACAAATCTCTACAGTTCCAATTTAATTCCCTAAATTACAGTTGATATTCATAGACAATCACTAGCAATGTCTCTTATATGGCATTGTATCTGTCTATATTATTATATATACGTAGTAAGAAAATGAACTAAAGATTAATCTTGTTCTTTCTAATAAAAATGCCGGTTCGTTTTGATGTACAATATATTATGAAATTTTGTAGTTATTCGTACGTCAAAGAGCTAAGCTCATATTCTAGTCGTCAAGCGTAATTGTGCGCGGCAGAAAGGCAAGGTAAATATAGCACAACGTATTTCATATGTGCGGCCTCTTATCCTTACGACGTACTTCGTTACCATAAAGTGAATCGACGGTGCGTAAACCATCGATATCCAGGGGAATAAACTTAGTTATACAAAGTCCATTGGTCTGGTACGCTGAATTTTGTGCCAGATGAAAGAAACCTAATTTTATTCTTAACGTCTACCTTGTTATATTTAAAATAGAATTAGCTAATAGGAACTCATGACGAATAAGTGGTGGGAGTAGCATATTTTTGTTTGTTATAAGTGTACGTCAATTTATGTTCTAGATTTGTTTAAAGATGGTTTACTTAATGTGAATTTTAAATTGAAACAGTTAATTTTATTGGGCATTGTTCACTTTGGGGGATTGTTCGGATTTATTTCTATTAGTATTGTAATTACCATAATAAACTGTTTTAGTCGTATTGTTGAAATAATATACCAAAACTAGTATTACTGTTTACCGCAATCAAACTGACCTGAAGCCGATCAAATTTTTAAGCCTGGCTCTGAGACGTTCAGAGCGAGTTCTACGCAGTGACGCTACGAAGCTACGAAGTGGTTGTTTCCTTTTAGAACGTCAAAAAGAACAATTTATAGCCAACGGATTTGGCAAGTATTTACGAATTTTCTGAAATCTTAAGCTATTTAAATGTATTTGTATGTCTGTCTGTGTAAATTTGTCGAAGTATTGTGTATTAAAATTACATTGTAGCCTTAAAAGTATATGTTTATATACATATGACCATAAATAGGAGGTTTTCCGTAATTAAAAATAGCTCAGGTCTCTATAGATTTAGAAAGGATGAAGAAACGTAAATTTGTGGAATACCTGGAAAGTAAATAATCCAACTTAATAATCTTCAAAGATTGTCTGTTTATCTTGTGTGCGTCACAAAAATAGCAAAACATTTTGTAACAAACCGGCCAGACAGAAATTGCTTCATAATTTGCAACGCCCCGTCAACTTCGATTTGTGTTACTGATTTGAATTTTGTGCTACAATAACAAACATCCTTCTATTGGGAAGTAGGGTTGTAACATGGACAATTCAGGTGGTTTATAATATTGATGAGCTTAAATGAGAATGAACCAACATTATTCACTATGGTACAACACATCCCACGCTGATGTCAACAGTCACTCAAGGCGCAAACTAAGTGATCACCTAAGCCCATAGCATTTGTAACCGGCTGTAAACATATCTATTGTCTTGTTTGAGGTCGGTTACACGTGCATTGCTACTCCTGAAGGCTAAGATGGTCACCTCATGTATTCTGTGTGCACCGACACCCACGCGATTCAAACTGAAACTCAACACGCAAAAATAGTTTCACAGCTGACATAAGTGCGGAGGTAGTACTCGCCCCGGTGAAGCTGGAAATGTTCTACCATCACTACATTAAATAACAATTGAATCATGCCAAAGAATATGCTCAATTCAGATATCGTTCTCCAGTTGTATGGTTCTATTTTTGACAACCAATGTGCGTTCGGTACCACAATGTACAGTTCCCACAAAGATCGTGTTGTGATTCCCGATGCGAGTCCGATTATTGCGCCTGAAATTAGGCAACCGATCGACACTCGCGGCGCCTCTTGTGTAGGGATACGTTCACAAACTCAGTTTGAATTTTTACTTTTATTTGTTTGACATAAATTATAAGTTAATATGTCAAGTACCCTCTTAAGTTATTTTACTAATAAATATATCAGATGAAAAGGAGGTTCAGTGTTTTAATATTTGTTATTTAGCTAAAATATACAGAGAGGCTGATACGCTGATTAAAATAAGCAGTTGAAGAATACAATTTTGTAGTTATACATTGGCAAAGTTTTGCTTCGTTTTTATTTCCAGGAAAATGTTGTATTAGCCAGAATTTTTAATAAAAGTGTCTGTATCCAATTATATCTATACTAATAAAATAAAGCTGGAGAGCAGTTTTGTTTGTTTAAATGTGCTAATCTCTGGAAGTAATAATTATCCTACATAACATCTGTATTAGACAAATTAATTTTAATTGCGTGTTTACAAACATCTATAGTATCTATTGTTATGAAGATGCTATAATACTATAGTACATTTTGCCTGATTATACTCACACCAAAGCTTGTAGATTATTTGTTAAAGTAATAATATTTTATTGAGTGTTTCCATCATGTAACATTGAGCATACCGCATGACGTCACAAGCGCTCTTACATTGCCTCTCGTGACTGTAATTACGAACCGCTGGCTGGCTCTGTGCATGGAAACCTCAACGCATTGATTTTATTTTTCGTTTCATATGTCGAATCTGTCCTTCGGCGGATGCAATCAAATGTAGGCAGAACGATTTTACAATAGAAATCTGTTAGTAACAGAAGTAAGCAATAAGTAGTATGTAACAACGATTGGGAAGTTACTTTTTAAGTCGATATAATTAAAAACTTAACATTTTAAATTAGACACAGCATTAGATTAAACAGTAACAGTAAGTACACACCTAGTTGTGCGATGAAACAGTAATGTTTGCACTTCTTATATTTCGGTGTAAGGTTGTGATAGCAAGGTCTTTTTATGTTATCAAGTAGCATACGGGCTTGTAGTCTAATTAATGGGAAGTAGCTAATGCAGCCTCATGTTCTGTGTAAACTGGTTATCCCACTCTTGCACCGAAATACGTATAGTGCAAGCACTGACGTTTTATGACACAGATATTTGTGATTGCGGTACCAACTCAGAGGAACATTCATGTTCTACTATCCGTAAGGAAGTGAAACAAATTAGATGAATACGTCTCACCGCAGATATCCGACCCGCGACCTGACGTTTCACAACCTGGCTCATTACCATCTGCGCCATAGAGATCGTCAAGATGAGGATATGCAGAACACGAAGCCACTTAAGATTTTTAATGCTTCAAGTGACGTAATATAACAAAATACTTTTTACTGGAGAAATTAAACGCCAATAAATTGTTAATCAATGAAAAGTACGTCAACGCTAATACAAAATACGCGTACATTGTGGAAGAACCCTATATCCTGAACATTCGACAAAAGCAATTATTGTGAGCCAACCGCATCTATTCATTATTCTAGGTCTATGAAAGCAGCTTAAAGATAACGCGTTAGTAAATTGCCCATTGAGTGTAGCCTGAAATTAAATCGGTGGGCTGCAACGTAGACATCTGCGGGTTCACATTATTATGCATAATATACGTGTAGGTAATTATAAATACATTATACATATAAGTATTATAGGAGGATAAAAATCAATAATATTTTTTAAACATATAAAAATTCACTTAAGGTATACAAATTATTTAAAAAGAAATGTGCAACAAAATATTTTCAATAATTGATATGTGCCTATAATCTATAAACATTATGAGATAATAACGTCATGTCATCAATGTTTCATTTCATGTAAGGAAAAACTTTTATTTTCGATTAGGTTAGTACCAAGGTTACAACTAGTTGTGCTGTGAAGCAGTAGTGTTAGTCCTATTAAGTTTTAGTGTGATAACAAACTCAAGAGTTGCTATTTCTGTGCGGTGCCCTGGAATTGCACTTTTGTTACGGCCGTAGCTTATCCTTAGGTAGGCCTATTCTAATTTTAGTACAAAAAATAAACACGCGTGTACACTCCTAGTCTGTCTCTTAAACACAAAACGTGTTAGGATCAAATGTGTAATGAGGTGTAAATTATGATGATGTTGTCACGTGGAATATTTAGTTTGTGTTTATAAGCGCAGCCGCCACTCCGTGACGGGTCAAGGAGCACTCGTAGCGGAGTGACGACTGCGCAGTTCGATCGGTCGCAGGTAAAGCAAAGTTCAATGCGGTTACTGCTAGATGTGTCCGCTTAATTACACAACGTCTTGAGTTATTTATACATCATAAGGTAGGAAAATAGCTATACATTGATATATATGGGTATTAAAAACAGTGCGGTCTGACAAATAAAGATATATATAATGCATTAGTAATAGTGATACCTTGGTGACTAATGTGACTTACAACTTTTTCATTTACGAACTGTTACAACAGTAACTTACAATTACCTATAAATGGGCATTACCTTGGCATCTTTTTTCTGCGGGTATAGATATCTTGCACAGAAAAGAGCTCTATAAAAATGGGCAACAATCAAGTAACAAACAATGGCGCCCCTGCAGTGAGACAATTGCCACTTGGAAATTATATGTATTTGTGTGGCGAAATGTTCCCTTACGCCAGCTGAAAGGACCTATCATTGAGCGAGTTGCAGCCGACGCTGCACTAATTGGAAAGTGACAATCCTATTTCGATGATTACTCACCACCATTTTGCGATGATTGTTTCCAATTGTATTTAATAAACGTCGCTCCAAATGTACGCAATTGTGTAAATTCAGTCAGTTATTGTTGCTACAAATGAAAATTGAACGAAAGTTAAAAACGATCGGGACTTTTCACTTTTATAATTTAAAGTGAGCTACGAAATATGAACGGTAAATATATCGAACATTTTGTAACGTTAACTCAATTGGTCACGACTGAATAATAAAAATTCTCTTTTTTGTTTCAGCATCGATTTTAATTAAACGAATATCTAAACTCGAGAAAAATCTCGTGTTATTTAGTCTTACTAATCGTGTTGCAAATGTGCATTCTCTGAATGTCTGTTCTGATTTATTCCTTTATTCCAATTATGGATTAATTGAGGAAAGTCCAAAATTTTAAAATTAAATTGATTAAAGCCTAACTTAGAGAGAGGTGACTAATTCAGTTCTAATTATTAATGCTTTATGCTATAAGAAATATATAATGCAATACCTACAGACATATGTAGTGTTGTAATGTGCAGGTACTAGTGTTGTATCGATTTCTCATAGTTAATACTATTCCTGCGTTCCTCGTAAATTACGTGTAATTGCATAGTGGGTGTCTAAATCACATTGATTTCTGAGGACGGCGTGTTGATTGGCAATGGGGCTATAAACACGAGAGTTTATCATAAGTGGATTGCGCTCGCGGCCATGTGATCCAGAGCGAACTAATTGCCATCCAAAATACGCCGGACAATCAACGCGACGATCTCTCAATATTGTGCTATCCAAATCTGTAGCATAAACTATAACATACAATATGTTAGATATAACCTACACTTTAATAACATATGTACCTATATAAATATTAGCGGTAACCTAAAAATATTGTTCTATGTTTTAATTTATATTGTACATACAGATCCTACTTGCTATTTCTGATTATCGTTATAGCACGAGCCTTGTGACGTACTGTATATTGGTACAACAATAATAAATCCATAAAAGTCGATCAGATCGTAATTTTACAGCTTCATTTTCTACGATTGTTTTTGTGATAATGTATTATTTTGACAAGTAATATCTTTATAAATAAAAACGATAGTCAGATCGATCTTCCTCATTAAACTCGATGCCACAGAGATTTCAATAAGATTTTGTACACGTGTTTTGCTTGATCCAACTTAAATTACAACAGCCTAGTATACTATATCAAAGATACAATACGCATGTACATACTCTGACTAAAAAGAACTAAGATATAAAATGTATAATTCTCGATCAAAGGGGCGACTGGGCTGTCAATAGGATTTTAATCTTGCAATTAGCACGCCTTGAAGAGTATCGACGAAGCGTAGCGTGCGACAAGTCCTGCAGCCGCTGAATTGTGAATATTTCCGCGCTTTTGATGTGTGAGTCAATCTGAATTAGTAGCTCTATCATCCTGCCAATCATAACATAAAAATCAAAATTCTTCGTTAATAATGTATTAAGTAATATGCCGTCGTTTTAACAGTGAATTAATTTATACCAAATTTTAGTTGCGGTCAATTAACATCAATAATTTGTTTAACTTTGTAGGTAAATATAATTACATCGCTATGCATTATTAAACATTTACAAACAAAGAATTAGGAACCTAAAACGAACTATTAATTAACAAACTGTTAATTTATAATGACGCTCTAATTCTGGTGATCATACTACATTTAATAATATAAACATTGAAATTTGAGTTTACTTAAAACTTAAATTTCATTAAATGTCTAGTATGTTTACGTTTTAGTACAGTAGGTGTTGCCACTTTTTATTTCATTTTATAACATTGTTCACAGTTAGCTATAGATAACCTACTTATTGATTTTCAAAGTAAACTTTTGTTAATAATTGACATAGAGTACTCCAGCTCCACCCCCACAAGAGACGGGACCCTCCGTCGGAGGGTCATCGCCGTCGGGGCCGCAGACGAGTGCGAGAGCGTACCCGTGGCCCTGACATAAGGCGCGCCGTCAGGAACACCGTGGGGTTTTAGTCGGTTAGAGTCCGACATAACCTCTTCGCAGCCCCTGCGCGGAGAGGTATCCATGAGGATTTCCCCACAAAAAAAAAAGGGTGCACCGTCCCGACACTGCTCTCCCCCACCGA
>DWIE01001382.1:0-10958 GCA_018248235.1 Choaspes benjaminii
TTATGTTATGAAGTAGCACACGGGCTTGCAGTCTACCTGCTGGTAAGTAGCTACTGCAGCCCATAACATCTGTAATCGCAGATGCGGTATTACCCTTGAGGACATGGATCGAACGCCTCGTGTTCTGCGTATGCTGCCTATCACAAGTGGTGCGAACATTACTGTTTCACGGTACACACAGGTGTGACCGTGGTACCGATCCAGTTGAACATATTAATGTTCTAACACTCGTAATTAAAGTCGATTATCTGTTTATTCAAGACTAGTTGTTTCCTCCGACATCAACCGCGATGAAATCGCCTAGCAAGACTCGTGTACAAAATTTCATTGAAATCGGCTCTATCGATTCGGAGTTTAGCGTGGACGAGCATCATGACATGGAACACTAGGCGTTCGAACTTAGTTAATTAGAACGCCTAGTGTTCCATACAGTTATGTAGTCACAGTGCAGTGCGCTGTAGTCATTGACAACCCTGTACTCGAATATTAATAGCTTCATATTATCCTAAGTAACTATTTAGTTTTGAATTTCATATACAAATAAGGTTTAGTAATATAAGATTCGGAATGTATACGTAAACACAATTTTCCAAGTAAGTTTAATATTCGTACATCTTTTGAGGCACCCAACTATGTTCAGACAGGAAATTAAACCTTTGCAGTGCTGCCAACAAGCTACAGTTATTGCTTTTTTCACTTCAGTAACATTCAATTTTATACGTCTTCGAAATTTACTGGTATAATATTCTATAAGTAGAATACAAATTACTTAATCTTATATATTTAAACGAGCAATCTTATTCATATATATTCAAGTGTATATTTCGAGGATCGCGGAAACGGCTCTAACGATTATGATCAAATTTTGTGTATTGATAGAGGCTTGCTTTTTAAGTTTATCTGTATTGTCATTTCTGAAATAACGCGATTTATCGCGAAAATAAATATTTAAAAAAAATTACTAACGCCATTTCTAGATTGATTGCCGCACTAGAATTACTCTTCTCTCCTACTCGCTACCAGATGGCGTCACGTGTCGTACAATTTGAGCATCTATATTTAAAAATCGTAAAAAAACGAGAGAATATTTTATTTTTGCCAATTATTTTCGACAAGGTCGATGGCACCGTCCATCTGCTTGCGTCGTGAAACAATACACTGTGTTTTGGTGTAAGGGTGTAGTAACCACCATATACAGAACTACAGGCTTTCTATCTTTGTTCTCACGAGTACAACCGTATCTTTGGCCATGGTTACTGAAATCATGAGCTGCAGTGGCCACTTACCATCAGGTAAACTGCAAGCCCGTGTGATACTTCATGATATTCATAAAAAAATATTAGAGCTATATTATATGCACTAGCCTTCATCTCTGAGGTATGTATGACAATATCAGCAAGGACGAAATAGTTTCGAGAGTTTCAAGAACACGGATACCAAAAGACCCAGGAGCGGACCACGTTTGCATTCTAAAATAACTGGGGGTAGGACCATGTACATTTTCATACGGATTCCTTTTATACATTAGGTGAGCACTAAGGAAGGATTTTGGGAACTTTAAATCCTAAGGTGGTGAAATAGGGGATAAAAGTTTGTATGACGCAAGCGAAGCCGTGGCTAACGCGCTCGTTATTTACAACTGAAGTTACATACTTTAACGGTTAAATTATTAAAAACCTACGGAAACATATCGATTGTTGTACAGGTAGTCAAAAACAATGACATACAAAATTTAACAGGGGCGGTTTGTAAATTTTTCTTTCTTTATTTTCAAAAACGTTGAGTAATTCTTCAATGCACAGGTAACAGATGACAATCGTTAGTGAGGTGACGCAGCGGTACAAATGTACGGAATTCGCGATGATTGATGGATAGGAGCGAGAATCGTTTCATGCGTTATTACTTACATCTATCCGTATCGGGATGTACAATTGCAGCTGGCTCAAGCCAATATAGCCCGTAAGCGTTGAATAGTCTAGAATAAATTGCAAGAAGCGTGAACACTAAACTGGTAGAACATGAATATGTTCGACTGGGTCGGTACCACTGTCACATCTACCTGTGCCGTGAAACACATGTACGCACTACTTGTGTTTCAGTGTAAGGGTGTGATAACCAGCATACGCAGAATACGACGCGTTCGATCTATGTCCTCAAGAGTAGCGCCGCATCTGTGATTATAGATATCGTGGGTTGCAGTAGCTACTTTTTTTATATTAAAAAAGGGGGCAAACAGGTAGGCGGCTCACCGGATGGTAAGTGATTACTGTTGCCTATGAACATTTGCAACACCAGGGGAGTTGCCAACTGGTTGCCGGTCTTGAAGTACTCTTTTTACGCCTTGTCTGAAGGACCTCATGTTATAGCACGCAGGGAAAACCTCAGGAGGAAGTTCATTCCACAGTTTGCACGACCGAGGGAGAAAACTCCGTGCGAATCGAACTGTAGAGGACCGCCAGGCGTCCAATTGGTGTGGGTGGAACCTCCTCCTTTGGCGAGTGGTGTGATGGTGGAATAAACTACTACTAATAAACTACTTACGAGTATGTAGAAAAAGTTCGTCTTATAAGGTCAATCTGTATACCGCACGAGCCTCAAGCGGTATAGAGTACAGACGAGAGTGTCGCATCTGTTTGCGGCACCTGACCGGCTGACCCGGTTTCATCCGCGGGTCGAGTTTGTAACGAGCAATATAATATCTAATATCTGGTATGCGTCCATAAAATTCAGCTAACATATGTTTGAGTGCGCAAAATCCTGAACGTTATTTTATGTTATGAAGAAGCACAGGGGCTTGCAGTCCATCCGATGGGAAATGATTACTGCAGCCCTTGACATATGTGACAAAGACCCCTGATATGGTGCTATTTTTGAGGTCCAAGTTAGAATGTATCGTGAACAGCATATGCTGGCTATCACATCCTTACACCGTAACCCAAATAGCGCAAACGGTACTGTTTCACGGCAAAATTAAGTCGGACATTAGTGCCGATTCAGTCGAACATAGATATATAACCACAGACAGCAAACAAAGAACAGACACGCAACAAATTAGAAAATTTTATCCGCCGCGGGGTCCGATCCTGCAATCTCACGTTTACAAATCACACGGGTACGGGTGGTACTGAACATGAATATGCTCGACTGGGTCGGTACCACCGTCTCACCTATTTGTGCCGTGATACAGTAGTGTTCGCACTACTTGTGTTTCGGTGTAAGGGTGTGATAGCCTGCATACGCCGTACACGAGGCGTTCGATTTATATCGTCAAGGGTAGTACCGCATCTGTGGTTACAGATGTCATGGGCTGCAGTAGCTACTTACCAGCAGGTAGACTGCAAGCTCGTGTGCTACTTATTACATAAAAAAGATAGTTTGTTGTGAACTACATGTGTATCAGAAATTCAGAGCTGATTTTGCTCCAAACCTGTGATGAAAAGCCAATCTAGTACCACCAACTTTAAAGTCGATTTTACATTGGCGAGTGGAGGCGTTGTGGAGCAATCTTTGATCGCATGGGAACCTACATGCTATATTTACAAAAGTGAGCCGTAAAGAAAAAATGTCCTTATTAACATTAACAATATATATACGTCTGTACATTCCAATCTCGGTACTGCCTACCTCCTGAACCTAGAGTATTGAGCGTTGCTCAAATTTGGAGACCCGCTGTGTTTGTGGTCAGAAAATTCGTTAATACGGTGATATAAAGGAGATATCGTAACAGATTTTGCTGAAGTACTTGCTCTACGTCGACAATTCTTCGTCGGATGTTTCATATACGACACTCAAAGAATTCCCATAACGTGAATCAGGCTTGACACTGACATCTGTCACTTGTCACATCTGACACCCGAGTGGGATAGTTGCCACAACAATTATAAATATGTTACAAAAATATCTTTATCAATTGTTTTTAATGGTATATTAGCGAAAAATAGATATAGCACATCAGTTACTCCTGAAATCATTTGAATTATTAAACTGGCAATATAACTTTTATGCACAGATTAAAAAGCATCTGTACATAAGTTTTGATCTACTATTCCGAACATGTATAGTTTAACATTTACACCTTGTATTATTTTATTTATTCTTCCCACACAACACTGCAAGGTTCCAATCCACACGGACCACACACAAACCAACAAATAGCTAAAATGGAATATTAACAATGACTGTTAAAGTCCTGCCAACGGCTGGCAGCCCTCTATGTACACTTCTTATTTACAACTACAATCTTTCACACACTATAGTATCCTTTGCGTTCAATAGTTTCACATAATTTTCTAGCTAACACGGGATTATCAAAATTAATTGTGACAAAAACTGAATACAATAAATAACAACATAACAATTCATGTTCATTAACAGATAAGGAATATCGGAACAGAGTCATCGGAAATTAACTAAACACTGCCGTGTCACCTTTGCACTTCAGTATATGGATACATCGGTCGGCATCCCGGAATCACAAATTTGTACTCGAGTTCCGCTACCGTTAATCACACACTTTTTCTTCACATAGGTTTTCTTCGAAGGAACGGGGCGGAAGGCTCGGACCACAACCCGATCTCAACTTAACCATATCAGACCCAAGGAAACATTTACACTGTACTTTTTCCTACTAGCGATACTTGCGTATGGGTTCGTGTAGAATATAGTTAATAGCGAGGAACAACAATCGGGTGGCGGGTGCTAGTCGACCAGGTCGAGGCGGTCGCGGCGCGGGCGCTCCGGGCGCTCCGGGCGCTCCGCCCGCGCGGGCCGCGCCCACGTGTTGACGCAGCCGTCCGCGCACGCCGTGAGCAGCCCCTCCGCGCGGAACACCAGCGCCGTCAGCCGCTCGTGCGCCACCTTCTTGCACACCAGCGGCTCCAGCACGGGGCACTCGTCGAAGCGCGGGCACGACGCCGTGCCGATGAGCCGCAGCGCCTCGGCCGAGCCGGCGCCGGCGCCCGCGCGCTCCCCGCCCGCCTTGCCGAGGCTGAAGTTGCGCCGGTGCTCCGAGCGCCGCTCGCCGAACGAGAAGCCCGCCAGCCGCTGCGACAGGTTGGCGCCCAGCGAGCCGCCCGCCTCCTCCTTCGCCCTGCCCGCGGGGCCGAGCGCCGGCGGCCTGGCGGCCGGGGGCTCCCGGGCGCCCTTGGCGGGCGGGCGCGCGCCCGGCACGCCGTTGGGCGAGAAGCCCTGGCTGCCGGGCGACAGGTGCGCGGAGGCGCGCGCGCGCACCGGCGGCCGCAGCACGTCCTCCGTGAGGTCCCACAGGCACAGCTGCGTGTCCTGCGACACGCTGCCCAGCCGGTAGCAGTGCGCGCTCTCGCCGCGCCGCTCGTCCTCCGCCGGCCGCTCGGCCTCCGCCTCCGCGAAGCTGACCACGTACGGGTCGAACGCGACCACCGACACCCACGAGCGGTGCCCCTGCCCGCGCGCGACCACCCGCCGCTCGCCGAACGACCACACGGTGACGAGGTCGTCCTCGCCGCCGACGACGACGTACTTCCCGTCGGGCGACCAGCACACGCAGAGGAACCCGCCGAAGTAGGACCTCGCGCGGCCGATGAGCTCCATCGTGTCGTAGTGGAAGACCCGCAGGAAGCCGTCCTGCGAGACGACGGCGAGGTTGGTGCCGCAGGGCGAGAAGGCGAACTCGTTGATGCTGCTGCCCTCGGCGCCGATGACCCACCTGTACAGCGGGTTCCTCGTCGACTTGGTCCTGCACGTGTGTATGGAGTAGCCCTCCCCCTGCTTGAAGAGCTGGTAGTGCGGCGCGGTGGTGCCGCAGGTGAGCTCCTCGTTGTACACGTACAGCTGGCCCGAGCCGTGCGCCGACATGAACAGGTTGCTGGACCCAGGCACCCACTTGATGCACGTCACCCGCGTCTTGTCGATTAACCTCTCTTCATTGTAAAGTTTACTTAATTCCTTCTTAATGGGGTCTATGAGTTGTATTTGTCCGGTGGAGAAGCCTATGATTAGAGCGACGCTGTCTGGAGTCATCGTCACCTGGTTGAAGTCGTGGCAAGTCGGGTTCGTTCCTTTGTACATCTTCTTGTCCACTGGCTTCGTGAGGTCCGCTGCCTTCTTGACGCCTCTGTACACGTAAACATAGAGCTCCTTGCCATGGTTGAAGCAGATCCGGTCGTCGGAGCCGGGAGATTCGGCGGTTGCGCCCTCGGGCGCCGGCGGCAGCGTCACCAGCGACACGCGCACGTGCGACGAGCCGGCACCACTCGTGTACCCCACACGGTTCGGCCGCGAATACTCCGACAGCGTCATCAGTCTATACGTCCCCTCACGCGTCACGAACTGGGTCTTCACGTCGTCCTTCCCGCCAGAGTCGGATTGAACGGCCATATTATCATATCCCCCTGTTATTCATCGCCACTGAAGCCCCATCGACACGGCTGACACCTCCACGAAACATACATGTCGCATCCCAGCTGAGTGCACGCGGACGTCATACGAACACTGCCATGGCTCACATACTACGCGTGGCTCATGGGACATAGATCGCTTATAATTTATATTAATGTGTGTTTCAATTATGAAATGTTGAATCAAATTAGTTAATCTTGTGTAGCAACATAAAAAGTCAGGTGTCAAACGACATGACAGCTAGTTGTTTATGGTACGACATTGTTTGTTTTAATCCGACTAGTAGCAAGTAGGCAAAGGAATTCTAATTGACACTGCCATATCATGCTCATTTTTTAAATAAGATTTTTATTGAACTATTGAGGACTCTCGGGTCCATCATATATAAATAGAAGGCAAATAATTGAAATCGAATTATGCTTTTCGTACATTTAAATTCTGTCTTAAATAATTTTGCCGCTGGTCGTCTACAATTTTATGATTTATACACAAATTTTAAATTTAATCAAATATTGTTCGCCTAGTAAAATTAAGATACTGGCGAAATATTACTTTTCCTTTGCTTAATGATAATGTCGTTTTCATAGGAATTTGTGGCATAGATACTGTGAGGTCGCAGGTTCTACTCTGGTTTTAAAGCATTTTATTAAGGTACTCTGTTTGTCTTTTTTGACATGTCTGTTTTGTTTAATAAATTGTTTAGCAGATGTCATATAAAAATATTTTTGTTTTTGATCATTCTACAATCCATAACTCTATACCACATTACCATATATTATTTCAAAAAATAAACTTAAAATCATGATTATAAATTTATTCTTCATATAAAACAAACATAAATGTTTTAATGACAATTAACAGTATCTGTTGCTCATAGACTTGTCTTTGGCTCAGCCACTTCCATAGTGTTGGTAACTGTTTCATTGGATTTTACACTGACGTCAGGAACATCTACTTTTTTGCTGTCATTTTCATTTTCAGACTTAGGTGCATCTGGGTCAGTACCCTTGCCACCTTCGGCAGCTTCTCCTTCAAGGAATTTGCCCCACTTATCAATTCTCTTGCTTATGTCAGCTTCAGTTTCAGCAATTCTGTATTTTGTTCTACCATCCCAAATCTCAGCAGTTATTTGTCTTTTACCGAACCACCTTCCATTGATGAGAAGTACTACTGCATCAGCCTGCTCCGGCTCCTTCATGGTGACCTGAGCCACTCCTTCAGGGTGTCGGTCGTAAATGACAACTTTCCTTACTTCTCCACATTTGGAACACTCCTCCCTTAAATCTTGTTGATAGTCCAGGATCAGCTGAACTTCTTTGTCAAAGTCAGTTGGATGAAACAGATTCTTTATGATAACAATACGCTCATGCTTGGACCTCTCTCCCAAGAATTTCTCTGGCCTCCAATCAAAAAGTTTTTGCTGCATTTTTTTTATCTTCTCCAGCTCCCTCTTCTTTTTCTTCTTAGGTTTCAGGGCTGGGTTGTATTCACCCTTCAGCTGAAACTGTGCTCTTTCGACTTTAATTTTTTTACCCTTGAAATCACTGCCATCTAATAATTTTAAAGCCAAATCAACTGACTCAATTTTGATGTAAGTACATAAAGCATCCCCTTTGAAGCAATTCCGTTCTTTATCCATGTACATTTTGACTTTCATTTTCTGTGTGCTCACATCTCTCTCGACCAGCCCACACTTCTGCATGAAATCCACAAACTCTTCCTCAGTGATATCCAGTGGCAGGTTTGATACATATACCTTTGTGTTCTTATCTTCCGATTGTTCAAACCACTGTGGGTCAGTTTTTCTTTTTACAGCACCCAGTTCCAATTTCTTTTCTTTTTTCTTCATCTCCTCTGTTGCAGTGTCCTCTTTGGAGGTGTTGTCAACAAACCCATAAGACATCTGATAGTATGCGAGGAAATCGTCATCAACCTTCGGTAGCCAGGCTTTTTTCTCCACATCCCAGAAACACTTTGATCCATCGGCTTCTGTATAAATATGCGTGTCATTTTCGTAACTGTATACTCTTCCAGGAACCTCGCCTTTGGCATCCCAAGAGCTTGTTTGGTGATTCCACAGGAATTTTTGGTGTGTACTGGGATCAGTGTAGATGGCGTCTTCTCCTTCGTATGTAACATATGGCGCATAAGCGCCCCAAGATGTTTCATTTGTGTCTTTATCTGAATTCCCCTTATCTTCAGGTTTACTTACAGTTTCACTGTCACTTTGTAGGTTTTCAAGTTTATTTCCAGGGATATTAGCATTAGTGCCGTGTTTACTAACCTCTAAATTAATGTTTTGGTCAGTAGACGGTTTATCTTTCTCCGGAGAAATTTGCTTAATTTTCTCTTTTTTATTCTCTAAACTTGCAGTAGCTTCGCTGCTTTTAATTTTTTGTTCTTCCTCTGTTAATTTTTGTACAGTTTCACAGGACAATTTGATAACAAATCCCGTTTTCGAGCTCTTATCCGATTTACCCATAGCAGTCGCCATTTTAAAGTTTTAAATTAAGATCGTACTTAAATCAGAAGTAATTTACGCTTATTTTCTAGTAATACAAAATGAATATTTACATAGCAGTACATATTTACCAAACAGTGAAAACAAATCTTTCACTATTGCAATTTTCATGATCTGACTGAAAGTCAAGGTGATCGTCAATTTGTCACTGTTGAAATTGTCAAAGTTATAACTTACTAGTCAAAGATAATAGAATTACACGTTTTTAATAGCAATATATATTATATTTTCATTCAAATAATCTGAAATAATGTTAAACTTGTCTGTATATGTGGGTATTATTTAGTATAATATTAATTTTATTTTAAGCATAATATGAATTATACCATATGAATTGAAAAATACCAGTGTTGAAAAACAATCGGTCACCTTTGTCAAAGTCAAACTAGCAAACGTCAATCAATTATTAAATGACAAATTGAATTCAGAGTAGGACGTGTATGTGAGAAATGTGAATATTTTATTTTAATATACAAAAATAATATTACGAGTACAGTACTATAGAATAGTAATAGTAAACATATAATACTCCAAAGACAATCAGATAAAACAATGGAGGATCTGAAAAACGTATACCTGTCGCCGCTGCCGGATTCGCCTTACGTGAAGCCGTTCCGGCTGAATTACACGCAAAACGGCGTGGATAAGAACTGGGATTTGCTGGAGGTGCACGACAGTGTCGCTATCGTCGTGTTTAATGTCAGTCGCCGCGTCATGATTTTTGTCAAGCAATTCAGACCTGCAATCTACTACAACTGCATCCACCCAGATGACCGTCAAGCCGCGACTATAGATACAGAAAAGTACCCTGCTTCGCTCGGACTGGCATTGGAGATGTGTGCGGGTATCATAGACAAGAATAAGCCAGTGGAGGAGATCGCCCGGGAGGAGGTCCTCGAGGAGTGTGGGTATGATGTGCCTGTGAGCCAACTGCAAAGGATCTCATCTTACAGGTCAGGTGTAGGAGTGCAAGGTGCCCTCCAGACATTCTTCTACTGCGAAGTGACCGATGACATGAAAACAGAACAAGGCGGCGGCGTGGACGACGAGCTAATAGAGGTGGTTGAGATGACCATCTCCCAGATCGAGGAGTTGGTGAACTCACCTGGCCCCATCTCCAGCCCGCCCAGCTGTCTGTACGCGCTCATGTGGTTTCTGCACTACAAGGCGGACAAGTTCAGGAAGTAGGTGTATTGTACTAGTGAGTCTACGGGCATCGCGTGACTTGTTCGGAAGGTGGTCTAAATTACTGCTACGGTCTCTAGAGCAAGTTTCTTCACTATTCGATTCCGTAGACGTTACTGCATAAACTAGGATATGTCATCACGTAATAAAACATGCTGTCACAAGATGGCGCTGTTTTCATCCCGCACATAGTTACCTAACGCTTACGCGTAGAACATTCATGTTAGACTGGGTCGGTACCACCGTCACGCCCATTTGCGTCGTGATACAATGGTGTACGCACTACTTTTGTTACGGTGTAAGGGTGTGATAGCCAGCATATGCAGAACACGAGGCGTTCGATCTATGTCCTTAATGTAGAACCGCATCTAAGGTTACCGACGTCATGGGCTGCAGTAGTTACTTACCAGCTTGTAGACTGCATGTCCCTGTGTAACTTATTTACATAAAAAAGGTTGAGAAACACTTAAAATCGTTGACCTCAGAAGTAGCGCCGCATGTCATTACGGATGTGCAGGGCTGCAGTAGCTACTTACCAGCAGATAGACTGCAAGCCCGTGTGCTTCATAACATAAATAAGTCAAGGAACTCGCCCACGCACTAAGCACATTCATAGCGTACGTAATTGTTCACACCGGGTGCGTAACTGTGTACGCAACTACGTAATGACGTCCACAAGTGCGTATATACGTAAGTTCTGTTAATGATGGTCACACTGCCATGTTCCTATATACCCAGTAAACTCCGGACCGTTTGCCACTACTTTAACCAATTTTCTATGTTTTACTTATGAATGAATGAATGAAAATGAAAATCCTCTTTATTGTACACACCAACAAAGTAAAATAAAAGAAAGTACATTTTAAATGCTTCGTAC
>DWIE01001383.1:0-10957 GCA_018248235.1 Choaspes benjaminii
TAGAAAGAAGTATTTGTCAAATCACGCATTTGTATTTATGGTTGACATTACGTAAGTATCAGGTTACCCATTTTCAATTAATCATTAGGAAATCATGTATATATAATAAATAGAAAGATTAAAAGTCCGTTTGCTACATTAATTTAAATTTTTAATTCCTATACATTTACTATATGTATAAGTATATTTTTTCAACATAATTATGTATTGTTATTTGTTTATCTCTCACATATAGAAAAGTGAAAGTGTAAAAAACTAATAACACATTGAGCAGGAAGCTCAAAACCGAGCATAGAATCCACTCTAAAGTATATTTTTGATCAGATTTACAAAGGACATGTAAAATTATAGAAATGTGAAAGCATTCATGAATGACCCTCAAGATATGGTAACAATGGCTCGTTGCTACAGTAGACTACGTATTTCGTAGTTAATAAATCAGTATTCTTAAGTGGTTGGCCTACTTATACCTATTTAGGTACTTACACTACATTTATAATTTAACGCAGAATTCATTTAATTTTGCTTACACGTGGTATGTCTCAGGTACCAAATTGTGATAATTTTAATAGGGTGACAGGAGTGGATCTAAACAATTGCTTGTTTGTAAGTAATGGACGTGTAGATACATTACGAAGAAATATTACAAGATAATATCAAGTTTCTACGCATAGAATGTGCATGTTTCATGAAATATAACTAACATTGACGCAACTTTCACTAGTATCTAATTCTGAATTCCTTTTCGAATTAACAGTTACAATTATTTTACTTATGTCAAAATAAAAAACGAGTCTGTATTTAACTAGTTCATGTATAATCATTAAAAATAATCACCTCTCAAATTCATTATAATACAATGAATAGAAATCTATACATAGGTATATTAAAATTTTATTTCCTAAGGGGTCGTTTCAGACTTATATAAATAAGGTTTTTGAACGAAATCATAGGCTTTATATGAGAACAGTATACATATAACTATGATCCAATCTAAGAACACTCATGAATGAAGACAAACTGCTGGACTGGCAATCTACTGGGTATGGCACTGCATGACATATTTAGTCGTCATCTGTCATGAATCTGATTGATCGAACCCATGTGCGATGTTTACTGTGTCACAACTAGGCGACGCTGGTACCAAACGGGTCGAGCATGAAATGATCACCGGTTCTCCACACGTGTAACAAATTAGAAAAAATGTTTCTTCGCGAGTATTGAACCCTTACAAGTTTTACAACCAGCTGAGTCTTCGGCAAATAAAAAATCATTTACTGAATCTCGCAATCAGGTCTTGATAAATTTATTTTTAATTATGTACCAGAAGTACGTATAATCGCATCAGTTCAATATTCTTAAATAATTGGATACTGAAGTATAACCTAAGGAACTAAAGTTGAATTTCTATTTGTGAATGAACAATACCTGTTCCGGTAGAACGTTATTACAACGAATGTTTCATAGATTAGCCAGACGTAACCCGAGTATGTACCTATATGCACACCATAATATGCCCATAACAATGTGAAGTCTATTGAACCAACCAGTAGAGCGTAGAGACAAGGCAGATGATCGGCCAGCAGTATGCAGTATTGGAATTTTATGACGTTATGTAACTGTTGTTTATACGAAGCTGCTTATAATCTTCATGCCTCAATAGAAATCTATTTAATAAATTTGTTTAAGATGTAGCAAAGTATATTAAAATAAAACAAATGTTATTCTTAAATAGTTCTTTTATTGCTTAAGAAAGTCTCATTAGGTAATTATTACATAGGGGATAATACTAAGCTTAAAATGCGTATCTAGTCCTAATATCTTCTAGTTTCTTGGACACTTCTGCAGGGGTTCGCTCCAAGTCACTTGCAATTGCCTTTTGTTTTGCAGGCTCCAGAGAATTGAACTGCTCGCACAAGTCGCCATCTATCACATTCTTAACTGGGTAATAATAACTTCTATAGGACAAGTGATCCCGACCACACAATGGAGGATTTTCACTTCTCATGTGCATTTCCAAATGCTGGAAGAAGTCATGGTCTTCTCGAGAGGTGAATGGTAGTAGCACTCCCAGGGACCCACTGATAGTCGCATACAGCAAAGCTTCAGACCCTCCAGGTATTAATGTAGCCCTTTGTAAAGAAGATATAGTTTCTCCCACATGGAAGTTGACTGAAATGTCCCCTTTTTGAGATGCTCCATTAAGTAGACCTCTATCCCAAAGCGCTTTGTTCCCAGTAGGATCTTCATCAACATCATCAGTAACAGACTGAGGCAGTCTCATCACAGCAATATTACCAAACTTATCAGCCATTGCAACTGTATCATAATCCAGTATGCAGCTATTTGTGATCCACCTAGGATTTGTATCGTCCGCAAATATGATTAACTGGTTCTCTCTTTTCTTATATTTCACACAAATCACAGATTCTTGTACATCAGCTACATATATTCTCTGGCGAACAGTTTTTATATCAGCTATGAGATTTGGAATGTGTCTATTTTCACACTTGCGGAGAAGTTTTCGCCTGCCTATATCATATAGTCTTAACATACGCCCAACGCCAACCAGTAGTTTACCGTTGAATGCCGCTAATGCACCAGGATACTCATATATGGGCGTTTTGTGAATCAGTTCCAACTTGCCAGTGTTATAGATCTTATACACATGCAAGTTGCCATCTGAACATGAACGCGGGGAAAGCACCATATCCTTTGCAACGCCGACCACAAGATATGGCTGGCCTGGGTCAGTCTGGGAAGACCAGCGCACTATACACAGCGACACTGCCGCTTCGTTTTGTTCTAATGGCACCTTGAACACAGTGTTTGGCTGGCCTGCCGCACTCATGTCCACCACTCTGATTTGAGATGCCCACATACCTGCACCAGCTTTTGGGGATGAGAAAACATTTTCAGGTAGAACATCAGACAGGAATGCGTCAGCCATTTCATTCGCCAATTGCTGTTCATCTGGTCCACCTCCTGCCGCAGCTTCACGCATTTCCTGCGCCATTTGGATCCTTCTCTGTTTTTTCATTTCTTCAGTATAAGAGTTGTGATCTGTCTCCAAAATTATGATCTGATTATTGTCATTATTTATGACAAACTTTCGTGGTGTGTGTTCCAAAGGTACAGTTGTTTGGTTAAATACTGCACCCAATTTTTCCAAAGCGAGGATCCTAAGTGTGTTCGAAGAAATTGCTACAATACCCTCAGCACATTGTTCTGAGCTAAAGCCTGCAGCATACTCCAGGCATTCATATGACAGTGGTGTAAGGTGAAATCTATTTTGATAGTGATATCCAAGCCATGTTCTGGAAGATACTGCCAGCACTGCTTCAGAACCTTGCACTCTAACTTTGAATAATTTAACAGGTCGAGAGCCCAAGTACCTTGTTCTAGTATCTGCCAAGTCACCACTAACAGAATCCAAAGTGGTTCGCAGTAATACACCATTGCTCAAGCCAATATTTAAATGGAGTGCTGATTTTGCCCCACTTTCAAATGGCTGTTCAACTATACATAAGGACTCTGCACCTGCAGGTAAGGCCTGCATTGAGCGTGGTGATAAACAATCTGCTGGGTCCAGGGAGATAATTCGAACTGTATTGTCACTTAATCCTACAGCTAAGAACCATGCCCTCTGTTCTCCTGTGGCCACAGAGCCTAAAGCCATACAGGATACATCTGATGATAGCTTCTTCCTTTCAGTATACTCATTCAGCTGCCCTGTTGGATCCATTTCAAAGTAGACTAGTTCTCCCCCAGTTAGTGCAATGACTACTTGTCTTTGGTTAACAGCACATTTAACAATTGATTTTTTTCCAGGCGCTTTCCATTCGTTGACACGTTTATCAGCGCGAATGTGCCTTATACCATCAGGATAAACTTGCACTAAAGCGTCATTGCCTAGAGCATGGCAGCTAAGAGTCGGCGTCGTTCCCAGGAAGCCAGAATCTGTCACTTCTTCGACAGTTTCGCCAATAGAGAGCACAAGAGTGGCATTTACGAATGACACTATGATGTATGAATCATACTCCTCATCTTTGTGGCGTCGTACAGTCCATACAGCATTGGGAGAGCCTGGCAGCTCTGAGACAGCCATTTCTGCTACTTCCAAACCATGTCTCAGGGCTCGTAAGGATGACCTTGGTCCTCTGCCACAGGCCAAGTACACTTGAGGAGTGTCTTCTCCAGTCAAGTCAGCTACATGGCAAGCTAATATGGGCGATAGTGAATCCAGTTCATCTACAAGTACTAAATTTCTAAGTGCTCTGGGAGCAAAAAAGAATGTGTCTCCCTCTTCTAATGGCATGGCTGAGCTGAACTCTGGTTCATCATCTTCATCACCCAAGTGAGCAATTTGGTACAGGTAATGGTTGCCAAATTCACATGCGACAAACAGGAAGCCTGTCTTCAAGACGCACATTGCTGTTGCTACTGGTACAGTGTCAAAATATTTCAATTTAATTTCGGTCACCATGTCCTCATCAGTCTCAATGGTTATTTTGAAAATATCACCTTGTTCAGTTTGAGCTAAGAAGAAAAACATTGACTTTGTCTTGTGTGTAGCAGAGCATACAAATATCATGCCTCTTTCTGGATCATCCAGGTCATTACGACGTCTAGGAATGGGACATCTAATGTCATGTTGATCACCCAGATTTTTGTAAGTAAGGTAGTTTTCTGAACAAATTAGTACTCCGGAGGGACCATCATTACCACCAGGAACTGTTATGAGGAAATTTGCGTGCTCTTCCAGTGGTTCAGAATATTTTCTCACAACATGGTTCAATCCCAGATCCAATTCATAAAAAGTCAAAGTCTGCTGAGTTTTCTGGGCTGCTTCTCCTGTAGGATCTGAGTCAGCTTCTTCATAATCAATTTCTAGGCAAGCAAACATGGGATTTTCAAAACCGACATCAACTCCAACCATGTGGTAAACTAATGTATTTGATTTGTGAGCTTCTAAGGGAGAAGAAATAGTCAATCTAGCTTCTGCATCTCTATTCAGAATATAAACAAGTTTCTGCTTTTCAATTGCACCTATCATGACAGCTCTCCCTTTAGGATCAATAGCTAAATATTGTCCTGGCACAATTCTTCTGCATCCTGATTTACCAAATGTTTCTTGATGCACTTTCTCCAAAATGTTTTTGGCTGGTATGTATTCTAATATTACTATACGGCCAGAATCTGAACCTACTACAATGTAATCTTTCGTGCCGCCGGTAAGCCGGAATGACATCATTGAACGTATAACGCCAAATATCTCCAC
This sequence comes from Choaspes benjaminii, assembly GCA_018248235.1. Lineage (NCBI taxonomy): Eukaryota > Metazoa > Arthropoda > Insecta > Lepidoptera > Hesperiidae > Choaspes > Choaspes benjaminii. The sequence continues at coordinate 5,282 of DWIE01001383.1, forward strand.
CTTCATCAAAGTGTGAACTTTGCCAGTGTTGGGATCTGGACGAAGTAACTCCACAGTTTTCCCACGTGAAATGACTATTTCTTGCTGTTTGGTACCGGAGAAATTTCCATGCACAGCGTGCGTAATGGCCGTCGAGCCTTGCAGCGTCAAATTGTACAAAAACATTTTGCTTCGGTCTTATCCACTTTGTGTAGAATAAGAAACCGATTGCTGCGATGCAGCAGGATTTCTGGAAATTGAGCTTATTCTGTTTAACCCCGGCAAAATGGCCGCGACCGGCGTGCCTCTTGTCAAGTGTGGACACGACGCGTCTGGCATTTTCAATTCACGAATAGTAAAAGAGCGCCAATGAAGCCAACCAATCAAAATAGAGTATTTTTGGCGTGGCACTGCCTTTATATAGGTGTAGGGTTGCCATATCAATAGTAAATGATAAATATTCTTTAAAATTATTTATGCTACTTGTCCATAGATGGCGGTACAATCATTTCTTCTAAGTTTGTTCTACTTATCGCTAGAGGGCGCTATGTCTACTCTTTATTATTTATTCTACAGTGTAACAGATGGCACTATACCTCCCGACATATTAATAATGTAACTTAAATACAGTTAGATGGCACCTCTGCCTGGTTTTTAAGATGGGTTAGATGAAGATTGGAGAATATTAGTAACATAATGTTATATTTATATGTATTCATTTTATATCGATCTCTGTTAGATAAGATCTGGGTGATAGTAAAACTTGTCGTAGGAGTGTAATATATGAATATTACAAAATAAACATTATGACATTTAATTAAACGGTGAGTATACTGTAAATATTAAAATATAAATTCTAGCAAATGTGGGTGAATTACTGCTGTTATCACTCGTATCATTATTTGGTCGTTGTATACATTGTTAATTAGAAATCAAACTAGTTATACATTTTTGAGTTTATATTAAAGCTACTGTCTGTAAGATTACTTGTATAAAAAAGCAGTATATTGTTTTTATGTTAATGTTACTTTGCGTATGTGGACGCTGTTAGTAAGTTGATATAGTATATTTTAGAATTAAATTGTCATGCCATTCGATTACATAAAAAAAAAGAATTATCGTAACATAAAAAATAAAAAGTATTTATAAATACAGTAAGCATTGATATAACACATATTTTTACAATTGCATCAATGACAATAATATATTATTTATATATCACAGGCGAACACCTGAGCTTCGGGTGTGGTTTAAAATTCCAGCATGTACGGCTTATTTGTACTTATGTGTACGTTTTGAAAGAGCTTTGCCCCATTGTGGTGTCTTTTAATTCTATTTTCTGGGCGCGCGGCGCGGCTTCACAATGTATCCGTTCGGTGCGCCCGCGCACCTGAGTATTCGGACCCATTTTACTTTGAGAAGCCGCGTTCTTTATTGGCGTCATCGTTCGACAACATCTCCAATATATTATTAAGCGCCTATCGGACGGATTTTATATTGATTCATATTAATAATGTTTGGTTTAAAATGTAATTTATTAATTTATAATTTGCTAACCTATTGATCAAAAAAAATTGTAAGTTTAAAAAATTGACATCTAAGATTAAACAACTCTGTCATTATTAAAGTAAGCTTTTGAACGTTGTGAATATAACAATATAAATTGAAATTGTTTCATTGTCACAATATACCTACAGTATCTGTATGTACGTGCAATAAATTGAATTAACGTCGTTAATAAGTATAACAGCTTAAATTATAATTGTTGTTATTTACGAATTCCTTTATCGTAAGTATACGAATATATATAAACACGCTATAGTAAAAACATTTAATTACTATAAGATACAAACAAAAAAATATAACAACAAATCAGGCAAAGTAATAAAGTCTTCTGAACTGCATTATGTAAAAATAATTTATCATCAAGATAATCTATTAAGATATAATTATGTACTACGAAATGACAAAGAAACATCATGGATCATCACATACATCGTCAAAGATGTATTTGAACCATTGCGTTATTTCAGGTTGCATGTACTATGCAGGTACATATAGATATAGAGTATGAGCAGGCTCGGTTATCGGGTAGATATCGGAGATTCATGAATCACGATCTGCGGAGGCGGCGGCGGACGTGCACGTGCGCTCTGCTTGAGGTAATTGTGTTAAAAATGTTAAATCACGTCGAGTACTGACCTCAGAGCAGCCTCGCATATTTAGCAACTCGTTAACTTCACCTGTAATGTAGGCACCTAACTACAAACCCAAATCATTTCGCTTTTGTAGTAGCTGTCTTAAATTCGATATTAGTAAAATCCCTAATATTTTTGTGAATAATGTTGTAGTATACTATACCGAAATTGTCATTACGAAATTATGTAAGTCTCAAATCGAGTTGAAATTTAATTGTTACGAACGAAAACACCTGACAACATTTGTGGAATAGTTAACAATGATCTCGTCGGTGAATCGTGAGGTTGCTAGTTTGATTTCCACCGACACTATCAGGGTACTACTGGGTCAGTACAATTATGCTCAGTTAATCTCAAAATAATGTATTTCAATGCAAGGGTGTCATAATAGTTTTTATAATTGCATTACATGAGACATTGGAGTTTGGTTTTTAATAGTAGCACCGCATGCCGACATATGTAAACCTGAGCTCATAGTCTTGGGACTAACAGATGTTACAAGTTTCAGTAGTCATTTGTCATACCATTCGGACTTCAAGCGTCTGTGTTATTTCAGAACAAAAACACAAAAGGAAAAACAAATCACGCAATGAATAAAGTATAAAAAGCATGCCAATACGAATAACTGAAAAAAAAACTTTACATTGAACTGTACAATTGCATTGATATTTTTTGTGATAACAAAACGTCTTGGTGGGCGCTGTTGGAGCGTGTAAAAATGTCTTTTAATCAGGATGTAGGTATAAATAGGTGGGTGAAATTATTGCAGCTGTGATCGTTCGTCCGATTGCTGCAATTAGTCCGCGTGGTGTGCAATCTGTGGTATGGTTTGCACTTTGGCTGCAATCCCGGATTTAAGACAATCCCGCAATATATTGTCTAACATTTTATTAATCTATATAATTTACTTTTTTTTGTAATGTTTAAAAGTTTAGGACGATTTGTTTCGTAATCCCATAGTTTCTTTTTATTAAATAATTAATGGGCAAAGAATAAATACCTATATTTTATTTCTTTTTTTCATATTATAAAATCACTATTTAGACCCGGCGAATGTTTTCCGGATGATCGAGATTCGTTCGTCTTTTTAATTTTAATATATATCTATAAATGCACAAATTGTACAACATGTAACGCCATTAAGTGGAGTTTATAGAGAAAACAATTTTAGTACGGCAAACAATCAAGAAATGGCATTAGTAGTTTCTTTTAAATATTTATTTTCGTGGTACGTAGCATTTTTTTACGAATGAAACCTATACATATATAAAAATATATTTAAATAGCAAAACTGTACCGATATAGAAAATAAATAAATTAAATAATATCGCCTGGTGGAAAGTAGGGGAGAAATCAAAGTAGTACAGAAAACAAGCAAGAGATGGCGTTAGTACTATCTTTTATATTTTTAATTTTGCAGTAAATAGAATTTTTGAGAAATTACTCTTATATAGATATGCTTAAAATGCAAACCTCTATCTAAATACAAATCGTTAAAGCCGTTTCCAAAATCTTCTAAATATATATATAAGATAAGATGTACTCAATGTATTCAAAAACAAAAACAAAAAGTTTCCTACATTGTAATCTCGATATCCCGGTATTGTAAGCCCTAGTGGCGCGGTGGTAGGCGGCCAGATAACAAATAGATGTTATCTCACTGCGCGTGAGACTCAGTCAATTATTCACCCACCCCGTTATATCCGATTTAATTACTTGTCTTCTTATTTGTACCTATTGTGTACTGATTGCTGTTCACTGTTAATTAATTGTCGTACCTAGCGACCTGCGGCTCTTGTAACTTTTACTTAACACGATTTTAACATGAAGTTAGGCTTTCTTTATATCAGCCTGATAGTGATAATTATTTGTAATCTGTTTAATCTATTGTACACGATGAAAATATATTTAATTTTTAAATTATAAAGTGCCTCAGTGGTTACATATCGGTCATGGCTAATAAACGGCAACCGACTGTAATCCAAAACCTGCTGGTTCCAAAAAATAATCTGCCAAATTGATATGAGGAACTTAGGAGAACTCCATCACGTACGGCAAGCAGCTGGGGAGAGGTGTTATTTAATACAGTGTCAGTTTGCGTATACGTTTTGCGTATGGACATGTAAGATCACTGGAGTATAAGCGATGTAAGGGCGTGCGTGGCGGTTCGCCCACGGGAGCGGGCTGTCCGATAATACATCTCGACGGATATATGCGCTGCCTGGCCACCTTTAAATTATCGTCGGCGGTATCCCCGAGAAATTACTGACTTACGGTGGCACGATATTTCAAGGATGGTAGCGATTCAGACCTCGGCTGCCTCGGTCGTTAGTCAGATCTGCGAATAATCGTTTTGAATTATGGTAGCATGATTCTGAAAAGACATTGTTGCAGATCAAATTTAACGACTGTAATTTAAATCGGAGGAACGGGAGCGATTATTGATGGTTCGCATTGATTTAATTTCTTTGTCGGGAAAATATAAAGGCATAGTGCATATGGAACGGGGCCGGTTTTTTGATGAACCTTAGATTAGGGGAATTAAGAGCTATTTGAGTATTATGTACGTTTTGGCTCATTAATGAATATTAGAATGGTCATGAAATAAATATGAATGCTTATTGGCTATTTATTTGCTTCTAGTTTAAGTTTAAGTAGCTGAATATATCTTTAAAGTTAAATAGGAAACACTTCATAAATAATAACAAACAAGGGTATTTTAATTATATATAATGTTCTTACAATTATATTTGTTTATGGCGAGTTAATAAAAATGTATTCAGTCATCAACAACTGAAAATAGAAGAAATAGAAGTCTCGCTCCAAATATATTGTACTGACAGAAAATATACAGATACTTTTTCAAACTTTTAATAGCCTACCTATTAGAATGGTCGTACAATAAATGCGGCGCAGTTGTAGCCAGTAGGAGGAGGTCTGAGTCAGACATGTTTAGGTTCGGCGCGTGGCTGTCTATAATGTTTTGTTAAACTGAGATTCGAGGAAGCCATTATAACACGGTGTGTTTAATGAACCGAATGTCTCATTCGTTCGTGTATCAACAAGAGTGTCGTGCGTCACTGAATGACTTCCTCTTCATAACATGATGTGTTAGAGACATAACAATGCAGCACTTGAGTTATATGCTTTCTTATGTGCAGGCATATAAATTATCTCTGTCTTTTTCTTACGTGCCTTATTCATTTATTTGGGGACGGTCCTCCTCGTTTTAAGGCGCCAAGATGATAGGTCTTGGGTTTTCTTTTCGTTCAGCTGAGCCCGTTCCAAATCTTTGGTAACGGTTGTCTACCACGTCGCCTGAGGTCGTCCTCTGTCCTTTACTTATGTGGATTAGGCAGGGCCTTCCGCAGTCTCAATACATGCACATAGCAACGCATGCGACTTTCAATCATCTTTTTTTAATGTTATGAAGTAGCACACGGGCATGCAGTCTACCTGCTGGTAAGTAGCTACTGCAGCCCATGATATCTGTAATCAC
>DWIE01001384.1:0-10955 GCA_018248235.1 Choaspes benjaminii
GCCAAAACTGCCGGGGCTATGACGGTGAAAGTTTTCATGCAGGTTCATTTTACACTGTAGGTGAGCACTAAGGAAGCAATTTTAGAAATTCAGTCCCTAAGGTAGGTGAAAAAGGGGGGGACAGTTTGTATGACGGGAGCGAAGCCTTGGACAATGCGCTCGGGATACATGTGTGACTTAATTATAATATTTTGCAGGGCAAAAGTAATGGTGCAAAAGTTGGTCCAGCGGGTCGGCTTCGCTGGTATACTGGCGTGTGCGTCGATACCGAACCCACTGTTCGACCTGGCCGGTTTGACCTGCGGGCACTTCCTGGTGCCCTTCTGGACGTTCTTCGGGGCGACGTTACTGGGCAAGGCGGTGATCAAGATGCACATACAGAAGATGTTCGTTATTGTCGCCTTCAACGAGGTTCTTGTTGGGCAAGTGCTCTCCTGGGTATCCAGGATACCGTACATCGGGCCGAAGCTAGAGGCGCCGCTGTTGGAATTCCTACGGAACCAGAAGTCCCGGTTGCATAAGTCGGACACACCGGCGCCCGCCAACCAGGGCTCGGTGTTGTCCGGCCTGCTGGAGAAGTTCGTGCTGGCTATGGTGTTCTACTTCGTGGTGTCGATAGTGAACGCGTTGGCCCAGAGTTACAGTAAACGTGTGGGCAAGAAGCGAAGCAAGAAACGCGATTAGGGGTCGAACACGCCGGGCGGAACGATCTGCGGTTTCGCGCGGCCAGAAACAGACAGAGTGCGCCGGCGTCGGTAGTACACCGCGACTCTGTCACCACAAAAGTATATGTGATGAAAGTTAAATATCTACTCTATGGACGTTGGGGTTGCCTTAACGAGCATCCGTACGGTTGTCTATGGACTCGGTACGTGTTAGGCGTAAGGTAACATTTATAAGGACAGTCAAACGTCACGTAAGGCACCAGCTTTCACAATAATATAAACAGGGTTTTAATTAAGATTCAGTGAGCGAGACACACGTTTAAAAAGGGAGGTGGAAAGGGACAAAACATTTTTGAAAGTTTACACTTGGAAGGACAATGACGGACGCTAATTTGATATGTCTATGGTGAATATGCAAACAATAAACTGTGAATAATGAAACTGCCGATATATTTAGATAGGTATAGAGTTAGGTTAGAAGAATAAATCTTCTATATTTGTCAGGTAGTCCGATCAAAAGAATTGTACTATTATATGGAGGTATAATAAAACATTTCTTGGTGAAACTTTGCAGTTAGATAGAGCATAGTGTGTAGATTGCAGTTTTAATATATTTATTTCCTCCCGAAACTGCGGAGTTTCATCGTATGAATTATTATATGGCTTCATACTCTTGTTGATTGGGCTACGGTGAAAGGCTTACTATATCTGTGAAGCTGATTTTATGTTTCAAGTCTATCTCTATGAACCTTGTTTATCTTCTTGTGCTAAGGACTAGCTTGTTGTGGTTTTAACTTCAAATTTTAATAAGTACCTTTAAATAACTGAGACTTAAATAGTATGTACTCTCCATCGTTATAGGATTATTTCAGGCTAGATTTCTACACGACCGTTTATAGTATTCGTTCTAGTTGCTTAGTTATATTAGCGGCTAAGTGTTGCAAACTAAGATAACAGAAATATCGTTTTGTGTAAAATACATAACAAGGGATACAAAGGAAAAAATATAAATTTAAACAATATGTATAAATTCACAACATCAACAAATATATCAAACATTACTGATCCACTTAACTGGACTTTGTTGATTAACCTTTGTAGATATATTTGATCCAATAACGTTATTGATAGCAGTTGAGCCAATAACGTTATTGAAATCCGTTGATCCAATAACGTTATTGTAAACGATTGATCCAATAGCGTTATTGTAAACAGTTGATTCAATAACGTTATCGTAAACATTTGATTCAATAAGGTTGTTGTAAACAGTTGTTCCAATAACGTTATTGAAAATAGTTGATCCAATAACATTATTGGAAACAGTTAATCCAATAACGTTATTGTAAACAGTTGATCCAATAACGTCTAATAATCTGAAACTTAACTAAGTTTTAGATCCATACCACTGTAAATATGGCCGTTACTAGCTACAAGTATCAGTAAGCCAGCTACTCTTTTATAAATACTCTATATTTTGCGCCAAAGTATAAGAAATCTGAAAGTCATGTGTTTACAACAGGCACTGTTGCGGAAAAGTGATTTCTTTCTGACAACTTGTGTCATATTTTAAGAGCTACAGATATATGTCAGGTGGCGCCCAGAAGCCAATATGATCCCCATCCTGCTAGGATAGCCTAATCTAACCTAAGTAGAAGTAACTCCTCAGAGAGATGTCCTTAAGCTGGGTTGCTAACCCTAGTTATTTCATACATTCATACGATTTAACTTCAATTGTTGAAGACCTCTGTCTGACTGAGTACTTTGCTCGCCACATAAGATCCGTGGCGCTGTAAAGGCCTTATGTCTAACAGCACTTATCATTTCGAGAAAACAAACCTTCTGCGGAGACTTCACTGTACTTTTACGCCGCTGGTTATCCATGTTCCATAAATTTTCCGACTTCACTCAAGTACATGGAATGTCTTCATTTCTTCTATCATCTCAAACACTGGTTTTAAAATGTAACTAAACAACATTCAAAACATTGACAAGTATGATGTAGTGTAAATAATTGTGTATACCGTCATATATATAAAATATATAACTATGTTAAATTTATATAAAAATAATATATATAGAAAATGTGTAAATAAAACTTTCTTATTCCAACTAATTCTGCCCCCATAGTAAAAGGCGCGTCTAAGAAAAAGTACGAAATGAGAAAAATGTTTGAATAAATCTCATGGAAAAACGTCCGGCGTCCGACTTACGGAATTACATTCGAAGTAAAAAATACATGATAATGATAATGATGATAATGATATATTTGGAATGGAGTAAGATGGTAAAATATTGACACATAATTATCGGTGGCAGAATCTGTCCAGGTTCGCCCGGATGAGTACCACCACCACACCTATTTCTGCTGTGAAATAGCTCTTGTGAGTTGTGTTTCAGCTTGAAGGGTGTGGCAGCCGGCATGCACCGGATACACGAGGCGACCAACTTAGCCCTCAAGAGTAGCAACAGTCTTGTGAACAACTTTGAACAGAACGAAGGATCTGTTTAGAGTCGTTTACGGTTGTCATGGGCTTAACATCAGGTGAATTGCAAGGCCGTTTGCTTCTCTCCTTTACATAAATAAAAGATGCGCATTTATTCCTGAATGCAGCGAAAACTGAAAGGCAACTTCCTGAAAGGATTTTACACGTACCTTTCCAACTATGGGGGCGGTATATTAGTCTGCATGTTTTAATTAGAAATTTCAATGTTCAAAACCGTATAGGTTAGGTAATACTTATTTTTCCAATTAATATATAACATTATGTAGTATATAATTTGATTAATTAAATATTTAATAATGAAATCTCGATGCTAGAAGTGAATTTTATAGTTTCGTATTATTTATTTAATTGTATATTTAAGTATGTATGTATATTCTGCATAAGTGTTACGGATTAGAACCAACATAATTTAGTTTAAAACAGTTTATTCAGTTCTACGCACGCAAATGGGCTGAGTTTGCTATAACAATATGTTAATAACAAAAACGATGAATGTATTATAGATCGAACAGTTGATATGATTAAAATACAAACAAAATTGGACTTTGGTATAAATTTTAACTACACCGGTGATATTATCAATGGGAGAACCTATTGAGGTTTGTGCGGGTGAGCACGACCACCACACCTATTTCTGCCGTGAAACAGCTCTTATGAGTTATTTTTCAGCTTGGGGGGTGTGGCAGCTGGCACACACCGGACACATGAGGCGACCATCTTATCCTTTAGCAGTAGCAACACACTCGACTTTACGTCAAACAGAACAAACACAAATGCCTGTTTTGAGTCAGTTATGGTTGTCACCGTACCAGGTGAACTGCATGGCCGTTTGCTACTCGAGTTATAAAAAAAATACGTGTTTTATCGATTAATTATAAAATCGATAAAACACGAACAGGTATATACTTAATGCGTATATACTGTACTGTCATATGATAGTTGTACTATCGAGACTAACACGAGAGGCTAACTCAGTCCTCAAATTTCCATCTTTTATTTACTTTGGTCGAGGCCATGCATAAAAAATAACGCAATGTCAAATGTATTCAAGATCACCCTTCCTCCATAAATTCCATTAAGGTCCAAATTGTTTTAACTTGTTCAGGTGTTCGATGTATAATATATCAGTAAGCAGCTATTGCGCGACCGAGCGAATCTTGCCCTTGTAACACTGAAAGTTGCGAGTTTTTAGGTAATAGTTAGTCCTATAGAGTAGAAATTTAACGCTCAAACGGAACTTTGTGACCGGAATACCGGACATTGTTCCCATAGAACTAAGCATAGCGTCAGTAGTAGAATTATGGGAGTATTTGAAAGCGGTTGCATTTGTTTCACTTCTGGATGTGGAAGTATCAATCAATTGAATACAAAATTGTTATAAAAGGGGATGGGAGGAATTATACATTTTAAAATGGGGGTATTTGCACAATTTAATGAGTTGAAATTTAATGTAGGTGTGACTTGCTCTTGTGTGTAGATATTTCGCACATATTATAATTGTTTTCGTCACGTTTGATTAGTGATTGTTAAAAATTAAGATGGTGTTTTAAATGTTTAGCTGTTGTTTTACTGTAGAGAAACACACACATGTGTGTCTGATATATTTATATATTTTGTGATTTTTTGGTCGGATCCAAGGATTGCGATGAAAGTTACAAACAAGTTATCTAAAAAAGAAAGACTAATGTATTGGTCATATATAGGATAAATAAAACAACTACAATGGGATAACTTGCAGTCTACAAATTCTAATCAAAATATCTGGTCGTGCCAAAGTAGATTGGGACGAAATTTGTTACCAAGTCATTTTATGATATAAATTTATTTATTATAAAAATGAATGTTTATGAAAAGGTCTTTTGTAGCCACTGGAGAAAATAAATTAACTTTAAAATCTTTTTTTTAAATGGCGTTCACACTACGGAGTTGCCAGTTAAAAATATGAATGAAATTAAAACATGTATTTTTTATATTGTCCTTTGATACATTTTGGTAAGTAAATAGGACATTTTTGTCACTAAATTGACAATTTTACATGAATTGTGTTAACATTTAAATCTATGTAAATCCACTGTAACCTGGAATTCCGTATGTGTAACTTCTAGGGATCATTTTCTTATTTGGTGCTGTTCCTACTTATCATTTATTTTACATTGTACAGAAGTTGTATAATTTTATTACTGACCTAGTCTGTTATTTTTTTTTATAAAATAATATATTGTTTTTTTTGTACCTGAAAAATGGTATTGGTCAAACAAGGCATATCTTCTAACTTTGCCCAAAGAAGTCTAGTTAATAAAGCAAAATCTGAGGTCATTATATAAACGGAATGCGCACTTAAGGGGCCTTACTCATATACTATTTGACTATATCTTAAATTTGAAGTGTATTTATTTGTATTGATTTAATATCCGTGACACATGTTTGTGTCGAAGTTTTATTTCAAGCACCTAGTATAAATCAATGTTTATGAGTGGACAACGCTATTTTACTGGGTCGGTAGCATGTCACTCTGTTGTGTCTGCTTCTGTAACATCCATGTAAGTAGCAGCGCTGTCGCTAAGAAGGTGTGACTGGACAGCGTTTAAACTAGGCCTTAGAGGTAACAATACATCTGTGCTCAACCATGACCACATGTGTTATGAGCCTTAGATGCCACTTCTCATCAAGTGACGACATGCTCCTATGCTCCGCAGAGGACGCCATCTCTTCTTTCCAATCGACTGCGTTTCGAGATGCGCAGTGTCCACACAACGTGTACATACTGCTAGGGCCAAATAGAATTATTTATAAGGAGCTTTGAATGAAAGACATTTTTGTATTTGTATGTTTAAGAGATGATTACATTTGTAGTGAGTGTATAGCTAATGGAAGTCCAGTATTATGATAAGATTTAAAATAAGGACTGTAGGTGGAATTCTTTTGTTGTGGTTTGCATTCCTTTTTCGGCTTGTTAAATATTTAAATTTTTTATCTACTTTCTATGGCTATTTTATTAAAATGTTTTTTCTTCATTTATTAGCAGTGTCGTATATAGTAAGTTTAGTGTGCTTTATTATATCACCTCCTGACTTCAAAATTATTTGATAATAAAAATATTAAAAATGTGATAACGGACACATTGGTTCAATTTAATTAACATTAATCTTTAGCTCTCTCTTTTTATGAATATTTATCGGAAAGAGACGAAACAATCTTAATGAATACATAAATTTTAAAATCATATTACTGAGTCCTTGTACTTTTGCGTATGATCTTTGCTGGTAGTTAGGGGGTGATAAAATATGTCATTTGTTATTCTATAATAGCACCACATTATCTGCATTTTCTTATTGTACTCCCCCTGTATTGTAGTTTCTCTTTATCTGTGTATAGATGATGGAATATTTTAAAGATAAACATTCCATAAACTTCAGCGCTAGGAACCGCTCATCGTAAAGTCCAAATTTCACTTTGATGTGATGATTTTGTCCAAAGTTTGCGGTTTAAAAGACACCAGTTTCTAAGATCTAACTGAACCATTCTAAGCTGTGAATTATAGATATGTCTAATGAATTCCATTACGTCTATTGATGGTACAATATATCTTTTTGTATGTTTGTATGTTTACAAAAAAAATGATGGTGGATATTGGCTTCGGAAGTGATGTCTTTTTAAACACGCTATAGTATAGTACGCACAAAAATCTTGGTCCATCGTAACTTAGATATCTATAGAATTTCAGGAGCTGTGAATTAAATCTTTTCTTACGGACGATAAGTACGATAGTAAGTTCAAATAAATACAATGTGCCTTACGTACGTAACGTACAATACGCAAGAACACAATACAATGACACTATATTGTAACATACATGTATGACATTGTAATGTTGAATTTTCTGAATCACCTCAAATTATAACTGGCGGTTTGACAATATGGGCCAAGTTACTTTGTGCAGGCTATTCTAATTTATCGGACTTCATTTTTTTTATTATTATAGTGTTATTTTGTAGTAAAAATTTGGTGCAATTTTCTTTTTTTTTATGCAAAAATAAGACAAAATTTTGATTTTTTTAAAATTTGGTTGGCTATTTTAATTATTATCGGTAAAATAATGTTCTCATCGGTAGGGCAATATTATTTACTAGTTTTTTTTATATGGTGGTAAAATTAATTTTATTGTAGCTTACAAGCTCATGTGGGATTGTTTATTGTTGTATGATATTAATTTGCACTTTATTCATAATTCATACAACTCATTAGTAAAATTATATAATTATTATGATAGGTACAGTCACATGGAACAGTACGTTTAGTACAAAACTGCTATAATATAAGTTTGAGGTTTCATATTCCTGAAAGCAATAAATGAGTGGTTATAAAAATGTTTTTATTTCTTCCCTATTATTTTGTTGTCTTTGCTTTACATAATATTTGAAAAATAAAATGGTAGAACATATTTGGGTACGTCTTTGTACTTCTGCAAATTTTTATTTATATTATGCAGAAACCATAAAGGCGGGCAGGCAATCAACGAATGCGTAAATTTATTAATGAAAATATTATATACATAGTATAGTATACAGTATTGCTAACGTAACCAGTTTGTTCCCAGTTATGCTGTTTAAGATGAGTATCGGCGAGAAAAAAATAAATAGCATCTGGTCGCCTTCTTCTATTATGAAGCGTCTAATAGCGTCTTCAGCGTTCTTATGTAAAATCCTTATATTCTTATAGTAATATCCTAGTATAAGATCTGTCATTATACTTTATATTCGAATATGTTTATATTGGGAGATTATAGTATTTTTGCCGTTTCGGATACTGTATTGCATAATTTTATATGCTCTAGGTATAAAAATTGGTTATATGAAGCGCTGCGTTACTGGCAACACCGCTTGTCTTATCTGTCAGTCTGTCACATACTTGCTGCAAATTGTTTTTGAAAAATTTTAAATTTCCAAAATAAGCAGAGAATAAAAAATATTTAACATGTTACGGCGATTTATTTCGTCTCTGTCCCAAACCCGCGGAATAAAGCAGCAAGTGCAAGTGAAGTGGGTGAGGCCGGAATATATACCAGCATACAAAGCCGAGAGGTCTGGGGACTTAGAAGGCGCTCCGCCTATTCCCGAGACCGCTCTGGGCCAGGACTACGCTCTTAGCGACGAGATTAAAGATGCACCAGAGTCAGTTAAAAAGATATTCTCGGTGGCTCATCTCGGACAGAAAGAATACAACAATCTTGTTAAAACGGAACTCATGGACAGAGTGAGGAGGCACCAGTATGATGAAAACACAGCTGAAACTAGAATTGCAAGACTCACTGGACATATTCGTTGTCTACAACAAACTATGGAGAAGTTTCCAAAAAACGTGAAAGCTAAGCAAATTTGTCAGGAGATGATAGATAAAAGGAAAAAGCTCCTTAAATACTTAAGACAGTATGACTACAAGAAATTTGAATGGCTGCTAGAGAAACTAAATATTGAGTATAAAGCACATCCTGAGTAAGTTATCCATGCATTCAACTTTGACATAGTTTGGTTTTTTTTCTTTTAATAAAACGTGGGCAAACAGGCAGATAGCTCATCTGATGGTAAGTGAATACCATTGCCTATGGACTTTTAAAACACCAGGGGAGTTGTTAATGCATTTGCAGCCTTGTAGGACTCTACACCATGTTTGAAGGACCCCATGCCATAGCACACAGGGAAAACATTAGTTGGATTTTTTAAATTTATTCAATACTAAAGTATTATACTAACTTCTAATGTTGCCTCTTTAGCTTAGTGGTTGCTAGCTGCTACTGAGCAAGGAGGGCTAGGTTCGATTCCCGGGTTGGGCAGTTATGTTGGTTTTTTTTTATGGGAAAAATCTCAATAAGTAGCCTGGAGTTTAGAATATTCCTGGTAAATAGCAATAGGCTTGCAACCTATTACACGGGACCTAAACATAACTGACAAAACTTGGGTGATGTTCACCTCTGCCTACACCTTCGGGTAATTACAGGTATGAGTTATGTATGAAAAGTATAATAGGACATATTAGATGGTCTTGTCATATTAGTTTATGGCATTATAATTATTGTCTCTGAAATGCATTTATGTAGTGTCTTTGGTATGTTTAGATTAAAAAGAATATGGGGTTGTCAAAGTGATCAATTTTTAACCTAAACATACCAAAGACACTAAAATTATATATTAAAATAAAAAAATACTAAGATATAAACAGAAAAGTATTTATTTAATGAATGAAATATTCGACTATTGTAACTCAGAGTAATTGCTTAATTTTGTTTGCGTATTAAATAATGAAGTATGAAATTTTTTCATAAATACAAAACCATAACCAAATATAAATATTTATATTCGCAAATTAATAAAACATAACGTGCTCTATGGTATGCGTGTTCTTAGTAAATACTTGAGGGATTTAGTAAGAATTAACACACCGCGAAGTAAATAGAAAACAAGATAAGATATTTATTCCAAACCTACCCAGCCCAGAGCGCACTGGAAAAAAGCGGAACATATCATCAAAATTTCATATTATTCTAGTAAATGTATTTTAGTCAGCTGCAAAGTAGTTTTTATAGAGACTATCTGATAACAGTTATAGTATCTAGGTCTTTATAGGCTTTTTATAAATAATAAACAAAACCTATACATTCAATTTTTAGATTATATGGTACTGATAATACAAAGTACACATTTGCATTAAGTAAAGGAACATTTGTATAGCTCTATTATAATCTACGAGGGCTTCCCCCGCGGCTTTGCTCGCGTCATACAAACGTTCATCCATTTTTTCACCACCTTAGAGGGTGAATTACAAAAAACTCTTCCTCCACCAACATTGTAAAAGGAACTCGTATGCAAATTTTCACGGTTCTTAGCTCCAGTACTTTAGTCTGTCCGTTGATATGTCACTCAGTTATCCTTTTATATGTATAGATAAATAAAATATTATATAGTTATTTATTATACATTTCTGAATGTTGACTGAACTATCAAATCATTAATATTTTGAAGTAAGTCCTTATAAATAACTATACAATAGCATTAAATATTCTTTGATTGATTTCAATCTTAGGTTATCTACTACATTTTTAATTTTAAAAAAAATCACAGCTGGTACATCATAAAAATTGGTTATATCCTTATGGTTTTTATTCAGTTTGATTATGATTTTTTGTCTATTCTTCTATTCTTATATAATTGATTTTAAATGTATTATTACTTTATTTAACACTTTCATTACTTGGCAAAATTTCATCCTTCATTAATTAAATGGATACAAATTAAAACTTTAATTTGGAATGTAATGATCTCAGAATGGTCTATCCCTTATCATGCATTATTATTAAAATTATGGTCTATTTGTATGAAATACAATGACAGTATGAGATTTTAATTTGAATAATTCCGTACGAATTAATGTTATTTTATTTTACTCCATATTATTACATACTTTAAAAAATGTTTTGATACTACAACAAATGTTGCAATAGACATTGTCATAAAATTTTTGAGAATTGAATATTAAACAATTACACTCAAATGCGTTTTGATGTTTTGCTTAAACCCTGATAACAAGAATGACATTAGAGCAGTCCATGACTCTTCGTCACTTTATTTTGGTATTATTTAATCCTATCTTTTCTCTTGAAATAACCATTACATATATCCACTCCTCATGGACCTTTATATGCAACCTTCACGGCGGGATATAAGACCCTCTCTACTCACACACGGGTGGGATGTAGGACCTACACGACACACGCACGGGCGGGATGTCGGAC
>DWIE01001385.1:0-10954 GCA_018248235.1 Choaspes benjaminii
TATGTTCGGCTGGGTCGGTACCACCGTCACACCTATTTGTGCCGTGAAACAGTAGCGTCGCACTACTTGTGTTTCAGCGTAAGGGTGTGATAGCCAGCATACGCAAAATAGGGGCGTTCGATCTGTGTCCTCATGGGGAGCACCGCATCTGTGGTTACAGATGTCATGGGTTGCAATAGCTACTTACCAGCAGGTAGACTGCAAAGCCGTGAGCTATTTCATAATATATAAAAAATTGAATATTATTTTCATATTATAGTATTACATTAAATCTGTGATTGATTATATGGTGACAAAATAATAAAAAGCTTTATTCTGTTATAGTTACATATTAACGCTAATCATGCGCTCAAGAATGTTACCTTAATGAACAACATATTGTTTTTTTGTAGAAAACACGCATCTGCTTCTATATCAATCACATGTCTGAGTCTCGGCTCCCTAACGAAGGCCTTATATGTATTTCACTAATATTTTTCTTCTGCATGAAAATAGTAAGGAATTGTTATATTGGTTTGAAACAATTTATTTTTATTAAAAAAATCCTTGATCAGAAGTAACCTAATTTAATGAGCTCGTATGAAGACGGCGGAATGCGGCAAGTGAAGATTATCAGCTCTGTAAATGGCAATCATCTGGAAGGGGGAAAGGATGGGTGTATATATGGTAATATATATGTTTGTATGGCTATAATAAACCTGCTGTAGCTGCTTTTTTATGTTATGAAGTAGCACACGGGCTTGCAGTCCACCTAGGTAAGTAGCTACTGCAGCCCATGACATCTGAAATCACAGATGCGGTCCTGCCCTTGAGGACATAGATCGAGTGCCTCGTGTTCTGCGTATGCTGGCTATCACACCCTTACACCGAAACACAAGTAGTGCGAACACTACTGTTCCACAAATAGGTGTAACGGTGGTACCGACTCAGTCGAACATATTCATGTTCTACCTGTAACAAATTAGAAAAAATCGTCTCGCCGCGGAAATCGAACCCGCGACCTCACGTTTCGCATAGCGGCTCATCACCGTCTGCGCCACGGTGGTCGTCGGTCGATATGGGGTTTAAGAAGATGAAAATAATTAACAGTTTTCATTAATAATCTCGGTATTCCTGATGTGTATATGTCGTTTTAGCTCTGATGGCTTAAAATATAGTTTGTTATTGATTACTATTATGTAAGCTAAAATGTATTGGGGTCCAGCGCTTCCTATAAGTCGTACAGTGTGTATAAATTGCACATACGTATACGCATACATAGCGTAGGGGCTGTAATTCCCTCAATGTAAATTATGAAGTCTAACTTACAAACTTGTCAAGCTGTCAGTTAAAACTGATCGTATGTAGCCGCCTTAAACCAGTATAATAATAATTTTTACAACGGAAATATGTGAAAATACAGTGAATTTTATTGTATACTATTGTCTATTACATAGCAACAAAAATGTTACACATTTACGGTTTGTATAATACATACGCCACGGGAGAGCCGAGGGTACACTTGTGCAGATATTTGCTAAAGTTTACTTCCTACTACAAAACATCGAAAATGATTTACAGTTTTACATTATAAGTATCAAAAAAAAAAACAAATGGCAAGGATCTGCACACAACCATGAACTTTACCATATAGGAACCTTGTGTGGTAAACTTCGTATGCTCACATATTTCCGATATCCGTTTACAAATGCAACAACATTAACTCTATTTCAGTCTGGCTGAAGGGAAGATTGTTAACTTAAACAATTATTCGAGTAATTTAAAGCCGCTCTAGCTTTTATAAGCCACAACGGCTGTTAAGAGGGACTAGATCATTATTACAAAAATATATTAATCTCATTGTTTTCAGAATAGTCGGATACACAGTATTTTATACGTATATAATGACCGGTGGTTCAACATATTAATTGGAGAACCAAATTGCAAAAAAAAAAATTATGAAAATGAGAGCAGCAAACGGGCATGCAGTTCACTTGATGTTGAGTGATCACTGCAGCCCATTACCACTATAACCGACTCGATACAGAACCATCGTTGTGTTCGAAGTTGGTCACAAGTGCGTTACTACTCTTTACGGCTAAGATGGTCGCCTCATGTATCCTGTATTCCGGCTGCCACACCCTCCAAGCTGAAACACCACTCATGAGAGCTATTTCACGACAGAAATAAGTGTGCTGGTGGTACTCCCGGGCGAGTCTGGACAGATTCTACCACCGATATGGATAATGAAGGAGAAATAAAATTAAAAACACTTGCATACCCGACTGTACATTTTCAGGTACTTAGTAAGTACTGTGTAGTAATGTATATATAGTAAGCATAGCTATCAATAATCAGAATGTATATTTACCTTAACGCGAACAAAGTCGAGAGCTTAGCTAGTGCCAAAGTAATTTCCGAAGTCTAACGCTATCATAGTTCCATCTATATAACGCAATGAAGTAACCGCCGATAGTGTGCCATAGCATAAGGAGTTTGAAACATTAACTTACAGAATTTGCACTGCCAGCCACCGTGTTGTTGCAGTTATGAGTTTTCCGAGATTTTGTATTTTTTTTTATTTAATTTAATTTCCACGGACCCCTGCGTCCGTCCCCTTGTAACATCAGTTGGTGTCTATATAATCTGCGATACTTTTTTTCTGCGAGGTTCACTTAACTTGACATTTTGTATTTTCTTTAGAAATAACAATCTAAACTAATATAATAAAGCGGAAGAGATTTTTTGTTTGTTTGTTCGTTTGTTTATTTATTTAAACGGGGTAATCTGTGAAAATACTATTCGGTTTCGAAGAAATATTTTTACATGCGTTTATATTTGTATGCCAGATTTATGAGGAATAACAGGTTATTAGCACCTACTTCTCTTAACACCCCATAAGTATTGGTTTTTGTAAAGTCGGAAACATCTATACTAATATTATAAGGCTGAAGTTTTTTTAATGTTTTTATTTGTTTGTCTACGTAAAGCGCGTGCGAAGCCGCGAGCACAACTAGTATTATGTAATTGTTTTGGTACACTCGTCAAAACCGGTTCGATGCTAGTGTAACGCGTGTTGTTGCGTGGAAAGGCTTCCCGCTACGATGGTGGGAGCCAGACACATATAATGCGGATGGAGTCGCATACAGTATTTAAATTTCAAATTATCTGGTTTTCACAATTAAAAGGCTAATGACGCAATGTTGAAAGTTTACAAGCGTGCGGTTAGCTGCATTCGCTACTGCACTGCATCGCAACACGCCCGCGTGAAATGAACTTCCAATTGACGCTGAAAGCACACCGGGTTAAATAAAATAAACCGCAGAAAATTAAGGATAAATAAGATATCTAGGTATTCAGGTATACCTAGGTATCGCTTTACGTCTTTTTGATTGCATCTATAGAGTCTGCAAATGCTTTAACTGAACTACGTTAGTAGAATAAGAGCTTTTTTAAATATTTTTTCAACATCCTCTTTCCTACAGATTTCCTATAGATATAGAGATATATAATACGTGCCATTTTTAACACTGTTTGTTAATATAACTGGTTCTAATATAATTCCAAATGCTATGACAAAATTCGGTAGTTTCTGATACAATGTTAGTAAAACCATAATTAGTAAGGCGTTATAGTGAAAAGCAAATGCCCTAAGCGCTATATATCAATCGCTATGCTATTTCGACATAAAATTGACAGATCTCTATTATGTACTAAACACAACTATGTTATACATCGAATAACAACACAAAGAAGTTTATAAAATTAAAGACTATCGTGTTACGGCGACATTATCGGGCGAATATTCGTGTTACCTATCGCGATACAACGAGATTAAATCGAATAATAACATTACATTTTAGGACAATAACATTATTAGTGAAATTGATTTCACTTAAATGTAATACTAGACTACTTTGACTTAACCCTTAAATGCATGATTTAATAATACTGGCACTATAAATAAACCTATTATATGTAGATTAAAATATAAGTTATGGAAAATTAAAAAAAAAATATATTTTAATGTATTAATTTGAATGGACTAAGGTAATATGGCATACAGCCAAAAGCAACATTTTTCTACTACTGTTTAATATTTAATTGGGAGTTGAAGAAAGTGTTTAATTTTTGATTCATGCATTTAAGGGTTAATAACATAATTGTCCATAAATTTATATATAAGTTATTTTTCCCATAAAACAGTGAAGTTCAAACTCAGCCTTCGGCGAATGGCGTGACGAATAATATAACCTACATCGTCTGACACCAGTATTTGTGCGAACTTGAAAAAAATTATGGTAAATGAAATTGGTCACACTTATCGCGACAAACAACTGTCTACGAATCCCGATAACGTAGCCGCAGGTTTATCGAAACAAATTAAAAATGATAGCAGATTGATTTAGCAATTTTATAATTATTTACAAGTCACACCCATATCACATGTGCTTCACTAATCAATGTTAGTGCACTTTTTATACTAATACAATTAAGTAAACTTCACCACGTCCAGTGAATATTATGATCAATAAAAATTCATACAATTTTGTTACCACACTTGAATAGTTAATCTAGCTTGGACCTAAATGGGTATATTATTATGTAGGTATATTGAGTATGTAAAATTGTAAGTTAAGAGGTGTTTCACATTAGATTGGAGTCGGTAAAGGGTCGGGCTTTCATTTCTATGAATTGCGCGAGGACTATTCACATTATGGTGCGCAAAAATGTTGGCAAATGTTATGTACGGAATGCTTAGTCGAGGTTCATAGAGCTATTTTTTTATTATTATTATTACAGCACTAAATGTGCCCGTTTATGTGAAATATGGTTATTTTCTCCATCACATTTCGTATATAGGAATTTTGCTTAATATATTAGTGCAAAACTGAATCGAAATCTGTAAAGGTGTGTCACGTTTCAATGCAGAGTGTAAATTTATTTTTGTAAATGTATAGTTTATCCATGACTCGATATTATATTGACTTCATAGTGAAAACACCTTGAGCGGCGGCTATCGGCCGACGTACTACAGAAATGCCGGCCCGATCTAATGTGGACCAACTCTTATGTTAGAACCTGTACACAGAACATAATTTATTTTATACTATTGATAAAATGGCCTCGATAGAGTATGTCCTGTGCCGACGGTAAAAATAGTCTATTGAGATTCTCTTGAGTATTGAGTATGGGTATATTTCATTATATATAATATTAACTTCTAGTCGATTGTTAAAGATGTTGGGTCTAGAAATATATTGCCACAAATATAAGCTCCAAAACACAGGAACTGCACCAGTTGTATGAGAGCATGCGCGAAGGCATTTCAATAAATCTATAATCTATTGGTACGTTGCATAGTTACGCGCACTTAAAATATATGTGAGACATGCTTTTTGACGACAATTTTATATTGTATAGACAATATGCTAATTAGTACTATATTGTATATAGATATTTAAGCCAAATTATGTATCTTTCTGCAGTCAACAACAAATTACTATAGCATAACTTATTTGTATCGGCTTAATTTTTTGGACAGATATTATTAAAAGTAATACTTATAAACGTAATTTATAACAAAAAACATGAAAACGAATATTGAACAAGCAGTTTTGACACAATAACTGAGTTGCTTCCGATTTGCATAAAGCCATTTTTCTCGTGCAGCTAGATATATTCGTGACAGAACTTATATTTGTGGTAATACATTACAACGTGGAAGGACCAGTACGGAGATCACATAAAAATCTTAATCTAGCTTCTTTACACTACAATTTTCTCGCAGATATCATGTATAATAATTTTTAAGTACAAGTAATTGAGATGATCCGATCTGGTACTACTATAAATTACTACTCATTGAACTATTCATTGAAACAATATAATAAATTTTATGGAACTTTTTTTATGTTATGAAGTGGCACACGGCTTGTAGTCTACCTGCTGGAAAGTAGCTACTGCAGCCTATGGCATCTGTAATCACAGATGCGGTGCTACCCTTCGAGGACATAGATCGAAGTCACACAATCATGTTCTGCATGGACTATATATATATAACTAAAAGTTTAATAATAATTAAAAGATATTATTGGAGACTTAACACTTTGAAGGGAATCAAGTTTCTTATTGCGTAATTAACTGATTATATTTGATCGTGAGTTTTAGCATAGTTATTTATAGTAGTATGTAGACGATCGATTTAATAATTGTAGCGGTCATTTTTAATTTTGACATTTGATAAAAAATTTAAACAAGCCTAGTTCATTTTTACTTTTACAGAGAATTAAAGTTCATTTATTTACATATAAAAGTTTCATTTTATATAATTGCTCCCTTAGGTTAATATCTACAAATTTTTCCTCCATATACTAAATATTGAAATTGTCTATTCTAAATACATTTTAAATGATGTGTTAGGAGCTAAATTATGGTACATTTAGAATAAATAGTGCCTCATATTCAAAAAGGTTTGCCAATCTTTTATACCAGATTTAAATTTTAGCAGTTTCTTGGAAAAATTAGATTATTTCATAATTTTCACAGTTGACTTAGTAATAGAATAGTAGACTTGTTTGAACTACTCATTTTGTTTCCATAAGTTTTTGATTTGATTTTTCAATAAATAATTTATCATGTTTTTAATTATGGCAATACAGAACATGTATATTGCTGAATAGAAAAAAATGTAAAAACTTTTTGAAGGTCCGGGACAATATCAGTACTATTATGTTTATATAATAATTGATCTAAAACAGGTACTTTAATTTATTATTAAAAACTATAAAACAAATATAAATACATGTTCAATATTAAACCAAAACTGTCATTGTTGTATTCACAAATAAAATTGGATAATTGCACATTTGTAGCCTGATATGTATAGAGTATCATGTGTATTTGGTTTAGCAATCTTTCCTCTTCTTGGTACAAACAGACGGGCGAATGAGGCGAAACGTGCTCCATTACAAGCACAATAAATTTGTTATTAAAATCATGTGCAATATAAAAGAGCATGTGGTACTTAGTATGTTTACATTATCTACCTAGTAAAGCGTTAGTTATTATTGTATCATAGATTTGAGCTCAGAGTTCCGATGCAACTGATGAACCACAGACGAGCGCCTGGAACAGTCCTACAACTAGGTCTAGCCACATAGTGCAAACACTCCTCTATCGCCTACTTTGTGTTTCGTCACAGGGCATTCTAAATGCTGCGGATTCACTTTGAGTGTACATTCGATATGGTTTCGACTTTGACTAGTAATAACACAGTGGATAATGATAAAGCCATAATTAACTGGGCTTCGAGTCGAGGGTAGTTGTGCTTCTAGACTTTGTAGACTCTGGGGGTGGTAAGGGTCTCGCTATCCCTACCCTGACTATGCCCCGCGGTGCGCCTTTCAAGGCTTGGACAGCTTGGTCTAGAGTTGCATTCTTAATACTGCCACCGTTAACTGACATTACTCTGTCTCCGGGTGATATCTCACCATTCTTTTCCGCCACTCCACCTGGCACCAAGCTTCTGACCACTATCACTGTGCCCTGTGGGTCTATGGGGTCTTGGTAGTCTAATATAGAGAATCCAAGACCCTGGTCCCCTTTGACTAGCTGCACAATGTCTTCCTTGCTCTGCCACATTGCCAATCCGGAAACACACTCAAGAGATCGAGATTTTCTGGACTGCCCCGATTGGTTGGTAAGAGTTGCTGTGCTGGAGGTATTTATGGAGGTATCAGACTGTGCTTTAACAAGTGTGGTGAGGTTGTTTAAGCTGCCTGAAATGATTTTTCTCGCTTCAAATCCCTCCCTGTCCTGTGCCAAATTAATGAGGGGTCGAGGGCCACTATCGGTGCTGCTGCGAGCGCAGACCAAGCGGACTCGGTTTGGCAGATTCTTCAATATGGTCACAACTTCAGTGTGAGTTAGTCCGTGTAACCTGTACTCATTCACTTCCAACAATTCGTCACCAGCTATGAGTGTTCCTTGCTGACCAACCGGACCTTCAGGAAGGACGGACCTGATGTAGTGATGGGGTCTGACCTCCTGCCCACCTTCCACATCCACGGTACCTTCAAGGCTTATCCCTAGACCCGACAACTTATGTACCTCGGCTACTATTATCTCTTTCTCTGGTCCCACTTCTTCTTGCCACTTCTGTTTGATTTCGTCTTCGCCAATGGCTAATATGGCATCAAATCTTTTGTCTAATTCCTCCTGTGTTGGCTCATGGACATCGTTCTCACCAACTTCTAGAACACTAGAGTCTATAGTTGTGTTGGACTCTTGTTCAGGTTCAATCTCTGTTGTACTATTCTCTGCTTGGGAAGGCACTGGGAACCAGGACAATGTGGTTGTTGAGGGAGATGGCGAAGAGGGCCTCTCCTCATTAAATATAGCTAGCTGCAGGTGCTCGTATTTTGGACCACGAAGATATCTTTCTAATACTAAGTGCACAGAAATACCAGTGTTCCGGAGTATCTCCACGGCTTGAGGATTGCTCTTGTCAGCTAGAGACACTCCATCCACTTCAATTATTCTATCATTTAACCGTATCTGCCCACTCTGCTCTGCACTGCTACCTTCTATGATACTTTTCACGAAAATGCCGGATAGTTCTTCCTTTTCACACACATAACCAGCAACAGTGATACCCAGGCCATACACATTCTTATTCAAGTCCACAGGAACAATTTCTACCTCAGGCAGCGGTGGCAACTCCACTGGAACTGTGATGGTGATAGTCGGCGATATGGTATCTGAGATAATAGGATGGTCGGGGATTTGCTGGGGATTCTCGCCGATGATGCTCACAGCTGCCACTACGTTCTCCACATCGCCGTTTTGACCGTTAATATATTCAGTGTAGCACTGTGACAGATCGTACACCGCTCCATAGCCGGCTTCGATGAGATGGCGGTCGAGAAGCTCAGGATCCGCTAACAGTTTAGTGGGGACTAAGGCGGTGCCGGGTATTGGCGCCCGCAGGGCCGCGGCGGGGTCAGCTGGCCGGGCAACGAACAGCCGCACCGTGGGCCCCGCCTGACGCAGCACGGCCGCCACCTGCTCCGACGTGAAGCCCCGCAAGTTCACAGGGCCCACTTGCAGCAAATGGTCTCCGCTTTGTAACCGTCCGTCCTTGTCCGCGATGCCACCCGGGAGCACGTACTTTATCACGACGCCGGTGCTCCTGCCGCCCACCAAGTTGAACCCCAGTCCGTTGCCGTCGTTCGTAAGCTCGACCACTTCCACCTGCGCCCACTCCGTGCTCAGAACCATCGTCTTCCTCACCATCGGAATACCTCGTCGTTACGTTATGCAAAGAGCGCGTATGAGGTTATGGCGGTCCAGCAACATCGCGGCAGCGCTAGTAACACAATTCCACACCCGCGCGGTTATAAAAAGCGAACACGAGCGACGGTTAACGCAATTTTTTTGTAAATTAGATATAAAAATGACATTTACATACTTGCTGAAACGGAGACAGCGAGAATGTGGCCAGCTCCCTGCAGGTGTGCCCGTAGAATAAATTATTTCTCCTATTTTTTGTTATCGACTGTCAAAATTTACAAAAAAAATAAATACTATAATATTATTATGAGAATTTCAGAATCTTCGCTATAAGAACTAATTTAAATCAGCTGTTTATTATATTAAATAGGTCACAGATTATACAATTTTGCGAAATATTATTTAAGTTATATATTATGAAATTTTGGATATTCAAAAAGTGTAAACCTGGTTATTTTTCGGCACATATTTTATAACGTTCTCTTTATAGATATATAAAGACGCACTAAGATTTCTATTAACCGTTTGTTTCTGTGATCTATCTGTGTTTTAGTGCAAAAACATTTTTCTTTCTGTAAAGCGTCACCTATACGTACAGATATGAAACTACAGTAGTGTTCTGTAATACAAATATTCTTGAATTCAAAAAGTTTGTTGTACGTACTGGTAGATGGCGCAATGAATTAGTAACTAAATTCCTATAGATGGCGTTAGTCGTCACAAAGCTGTTTAAAGCGTATTTTATTGGAGTAACTCGTTAAGGCCAACGGACTGAAAGTGGTGAAAATGTAATATTTTTATTTTACAGCAATTTGGAAGTTAACGTAGAATTTATCCAACGGATGGCAGTACTTTCATGTTCGACTGGATCAGTACTACCGTCACACCTATTTGGGCAATTAAACAAATAACTATTTGTGTCTGTGATGTAAACATATACCCGCTCGTCTGCGTGACCACAACACTAATTTCTGTTGTAAGTAATACAATTCTAAAAGTTGTGTTTCAACTTGGGTTTGGATGTGCGACTCAACACAAACTGGTTACATAAGGCTATCAAGTTAGCCCTCAAGTGTAGTAACGCACTTGTGACCGACTTCAAACGGAACAATGGGCAGACCCATGCTGAAGATAAACATATTTAGAGTCTGGTACGGTTGTTATGGGCTGCAGTGGTCCCTTAATAGAGGGTGAAGTGCGTCACCAGTTTCTAAATTAATTTTCAATAATAAAACATCTACGAGTTGGCAATTGGCTTCTGCATCCCGGGACATATCTAACGAAGGGTGGTCACCAATTCTGCGTTATTCCCGAGGACAAAGTTCAGACTCTTCTTGCAGTACATTTCGCCTGATGTTAAGTGCCTACTGCAGCTTATTGTATCTGTAATCAAGGCTACAGATGAGCTGCTGCTCAGGGGACAATTAAGTGTCCGATACCTACTCGTACCTGGCCTACCTGACAGACTGAGTTTTTTTTAATGGTATGAAGTAGGTAGCACACGTGCTTGCAGTCTACCTGCTGGTAAGCACTGCAGCCCTGCACACCTGTAACCAGTGATGCGGTGCCTACCTCGCGATCTCATGTTTCCCAGACCGGCTCATTAAGGCGATTAATTGCGAAATTTTAATAAACATAGGGACCTAGGAGGAATTAGTAGCTAGATATTTAATACTTAAAT
>DWIE01001386.1:0-10954 GCA_018248235.1 Choaspes benjaminii
AGTGCTTGTAATAATGAAGATGACAGTTAATCGAATAAGAGTTGTGGTGCTGGGTAGCGCGCGGTCTGGCAAATCTGCCGTGGTGGTTCGCTACCTCACCAAGAGGTACATCGGGGAGTACAGTTCAACCGGTGGTAAGTGTTATAGCAAAGGTTTTTTTTTAAACGCCAGGTATTATTATATTAAACACCCACTATACAAAATAATTTAATAATTAAATATCATAATTAACAATATGATATTAATATTGAATCAACGTTTTTAGATACAACAACATTTTTTTGGACCGTGACATAATGCTCACGCCTGTATTTATTCTAAGGTGTAGGCAGAGGTGAACATCACTAACATTTCGTCAGCTATGTAATAGGTAGCGAGGTTATTGACATTTACTGTGCATATTGCCAAACTCCAGGCTACTACTGACATTTTTCAGAAAAATCCACCCACTTTGCCTGACCCGGAAATCGAACCCAGGACCCCTTATTCGGCAGCCGCGCTTGCGATCCAGTGATTAGTTCAGTAACCAATGAGGCAGCTGACTTACCATTACACCAATGGCAGGGCCATGATACTAATTCTGAAAGCTATATGTGATTTAATAATAATAAATAAAAATTATTGCCTTGACTAATTTGCTATGCTGAGTTAGCCATTATTCGTATATCAAGCTGTCAGTGTTGCGCGAACGTATTAATTACAGACGAGCCCTTAGATAGGGCTAACGTGCCAAGCGTCGAGTGCCAATGTACGGTTTATTTGCGATATTGGCAACGGCAACAGAGAACCAAGGCTGGCTGAGGACGGCGCCTGCATATCTCGGCCGTTGACTTTCCAAATGATAGTGAAAAATTTTAATTCCCGACATTGCACAATCACATTTTCGCAATCGCTCAATTCGTAACCAGGTCAAGAGCCCGAACTAATAAATGTTTGTTCTTTAGAAGCCGTGCTAACGTTCCGAACGACGAGAATTTTCGCAATACGGGTGGAGTTGCGATCGAAAAATAGCTAGCGCGCTTGTTTCATATCGGTTACGCCTTTTCCGAGGAAAATAAATTTTGATATTGTTAAGAAACGATAGGGATCAAAAAAGTTCAAAAAATCTTTATCCTATTCACTGTAAGTTTGACTTTTACATAATAATTACTTGTCTTATTGCTCATATAAGTAACAAAAAACATTGGAAAAATTTGTCGGGAACCATAATCTGAACTTGCTTAAATCCTTAAAAAATATAATGAACGATCTTCTAGTCTTGGCAGTTATTTATCTAGTGTACTAGTATATGCCTATGAGCAAAGATCAACCATACTAACATGAGTTCTCTATTTCAGATTTCTTGTACCAACATCGAGTAGCATTTGACGGCGTCACGTCGGAAGTTGAGGTTCTGGACACATGTGGTTGTGCGAAACGTGGCTGCTTGGCGGAACACCTGCGGTGGGGCGACGCGTTCGCGGTGGTGTACTCCGTGTGCGACCGGCGCTCGTTCATGGCAGCAGCGGAGTTGTTAGCGCTGTTAGAGCGGACCAGGTTGCCCGGATGTGCTGCCGTTACCTTGCTCGGCAACAAGAGGGACTTGGAACATGCTAGAGTGGTCAAAGCAGAGGAGGGTCAGGAGCTGTCGCTGCGGTTCGGGTGCCAGTTCTACGAGGTGTCGGCGGCGGAGTCGTGCGCGGGCGCCGCGCTGGCGTTCCACGCGCTGCTGCGCGAGGCGCGCGCGCTGGCGCTGCTGCTGCCCGCGCCGCGCCGCAAGCTCGCCGCCTACTCCGTCTCTAAGGTCACTACATAGCTGAACACTAACTAGTACTCACCTGCGACATCTTGTTTTTCCTTCTTTTTAATAGTAAAAAGAGGGAAAACAGGCGGACGCTCATCTGGTGGTAAGCGATTACCGTCGTCTATGGACATAGACAACAGTAGGGGAGTCACCATCGCGTTGCTGACTTTGAACTTCGGCCACGTAGATTTAGAAGGAAAGAAAAAAGTTTATTTACTCTATATCTTGTATATATGTATGAAATTCAGTAACGAACATAGCCTTGTCAGGAGATTGCTATAATTCATTTTCATTATCATTATTTTCATGGCTAACTTAAATTCACTGTCCTGAACACTGAATTTGTACATGTACACATTTTTTCCTTGTGTAGCAAAGATGCAAGTAGTAAGACTGTTGCCTGACTGATTGTATCAAGTTTCTAGCAATTTTGCGTCAGGCCTACTTCATGCATAAGATATTCGTAAACTTTGGTAACTGGACACAGCAATTATTTAGTTAAGTAATGGGTTTATAGCTCTTAATTTAATTGATATCTGAATGAGTTTCTCCTTGATATTTATGTCTGGAACATTTATAGCCCTGTTAAACGTACTGGGAGTTATGGCTTTCAGATGTAAAATTATTTAGTAATTGGAAAACATTTATCGTAAATGAAATATACCAGATTGTTATTTTATCATTAACTACTGTTACCTATATTCATAACAGATTAAATTTTTCTTTGTATTGGAAAATGAATATTAAACACTCAAACGCGAATATTGCATCGCAAAAGCTGTACTTTCAACACAAAATGTGTGAAGTAAATCAGTATTTTTTGTGTTATTTTATTTTATTGCAGACTCCATCATTACATATATAAAAATAATCCCTAAAGAAAAAAACACAGTGCATTACAATTACAGCGGATGGTTCTGTCTGCAGAGATACAGAATGATATTCAAGTAATCACGTTTTGTTATAGACACCAGCAAAGGCACTGAAATAATTATTATAATATCTCCCTCTCAGGTAATCGGAACAATCCTGGGCTTGAGCAACAAGAGTGTGAGGAAGAAACGGCCGTCCCTCAGCATATGATGTGCCAAAGCGGTCCTCGGGTTTTGTTCACTCCAGGTGGAGTTTGTCTGCTCAGTGCAGTTTCTGTCGGAAGCGAGCCGCGGAACACGGAGACGTGATGCGGCCACGGCAGAATGGGATGGCAATTCTGGATGGTAATGAAGATGGAATTGTACAGATAAGCAATTTGCACTTTTGGTTTGACTGATTGTATATATATATATATAAATATCGTGTCCTTGAAATGTCGTAACGGATTCCTTTAGGTGGTTTTCGTTTATCCAGGAATCACAAATGTATAATTTAAAAATATGACTGATTATTAAGACTTGAAAATTATGAATGGGTGGATTGAATTTGTCGCTGGATTTTTACAGCACACGTGTAATGGTTAAAACTATGTTATAATAGCCTTTTGACAAATTCTTTCGTTTTCTTATTATGAAAACCGCTAAAGTTTCAATCTGTGTAGAGCAGGTTGTTGTGCTGTTTATAATTAATAATGTTGTATATAAATTCTAGTTATGAGGAGTTGATTTCCAATGAGATGATAATAATCGAACTACTATATATTTTTTAATCTCTGCTGTGAGATAGACATCTCTTTCTAACGACATAATTTGTAATTTTAATGACAAACAACGTAATTGATATCCACATTGAAAATGTTTTCCCCTTTTCATAAACAATATTTCTTAATTTTTTGGAAGAAGAAAAGAAGAGAGACTAGGTAAACTTAGGTAAAAAGTACCTTTGTACACCGAAGTGTTTGTACAAATTTTGTGATGAAAAATTCTGTGTGTGGATATATATTTAATAAAATAAACAAATACATTTTTAACAACTATCGAATAGGTACCTGGGCTTATATTCTTCATATGCTGCTTTTTAGAATTCTGTGAGAGCTTATTGCAATGGTTTTTAGCGCTGATTTACACGAATTTGTTGCCACATTTTCATGAGAATTACAGCTCATGAGTTTTTATTGTTAATGTTTCGACATATTGATTGTCTTATTTTAACATTTTTGTGTTATATTATAATAATTTTCTTCAGTTTTTCATAGCCAAGATATGTACTTGTATCTGTTGTTACTAAACGAGTACCTTGCATGATAAAAGAAATAAGTTGCGCGACTAATTTCAAATGAATTATGAAAATAAAGTTCGCGTACCATAATATCTATGAAATTATTTAATAAATTGTATTTATTTATTCTTACTATATATACTTACTTATGAGAAGATAACAGAATAGAAGCTCTATAGTATAGTTTTTCTTAATCCAATTTTCCATAGAAATATACTTGTTTAGAAGTGAAGATGTTAATATTGAGTATACTTTTGAACTTGTGTTTTTGTGTATTTGTTGAATATTTAATTGTTATAAAGACAAGTGCCATTTTGGGCCTTTGCTGTTGTATTGTAACGTTATGTGGTAAGCAATCTGTGTACATACTATGAATAATGTAAGCTGTCATATGCTGTATATTAATCGGTATTTTTCTAAGCTCTTTATAATGGAGTATGTTGTAAAGTAACTAATTTTAATAATGTTACGTTGGATGTAAAATGTTTTGATAGTATGGGCTCGACTTCTGTCTAGGGTTTCCGCGCTTTCGGATCGGATTAGATCCGAAAATGACCGAGTGGGTTGTCCATTCATTTTAGAGTCATTTTAAATGACATGTTTTATAGTGCTATCAATTTCTTCTTCTTAATTCATATAAAAATCCGAAGTTTTGTACAATATTTATGATTTTTTTGGTTTAGTTAATAATTGTGTTGTTGGCAACCCTAGAACGGAGCAACTTGACGGATATTCCTGGTGTTACCCTAAATATAATAGTTGTGTGTTCCCACCTATAAAGTATAATTAAATTTAAAAGACACCAGGTAGAATAAGACTGTATTTCATGCTCATAGTAAAATATACTTCGATGTTGCGAATTGTATGTATTTTATGAAATAAATGAAATGTTGACAAGTGGCATTGTGTTAAGTACATTTATCTTTGTAATTGACAGACATGTTTATTTATGAGCGTAAAGTAAATAAAGATATTAAAACAATAATATGGCTTTATTTAAACACACTTCTAAGCAGATGTCAAATGGAGGTAAATACCTAGTTGTGATTTAAATCCTTTTAAAGAAAACCAAAATCAGTAAGTATACAAGTTTACGTTTCATGGTTGTAATTGTAACTTAACTTTAAAATCGAATTAAAGTTACTAAGGAAAACACAGTATTTAAATATTTATAAACAAGCCAATTGCTCACGACTTCGCACATATCGTTCCAACTTTCATCCTCTTTCATTTTTTTTTTCATCATCTCAGTATTTATATGTCCCAAAATCATTCCTTTGTGCTCACCTACAGCGTAAAAGGAATCCGCATGCAAATTTTCACGGTCACACCGCTAATGGTTCGGGCTGTATCAGTGTCAGTCAGTCAGTTATCCTTTTATATATAGACATATATATTAAACATAGAAGAAGTTATATAAATTTGGTCCAGAAATATTCGAAAATTTAAGGCAGCGACCACATATAGAATAATAAAGAAAAACTTTCTTTATTTTTTCTTCTATAGCATAATCCGTACTTTTACCAACAACCCAACCACCGTTGCCGGTAATCTGCACTAATATTTAAATTAAAAATTATTTATACACATAATCTTTAAACACTAAGAGAGACTCCCCATTAAGTGCGTGTGCACCTACATAATTATTACGATCGACTTGCGTAATTATATCATGAGATTCACCCGAAGTAAAGTTTTTAAACATTACTTAAGACAACCATGCTTAAACCAAATAAAGGAAAGAGTTAATTAAGAGTTTCAAGTTCAGCACATTTGGCTCACAAAAAAGAGTAAACGGACCGCTTAAATTCAACGCAGTGGCAATGATTGACGGCTGCGAGTAAGGAAACCTTGGAGTTAGTTCAACCACTTTTTTGTTTGCTAAAGATCGTTTCTCGTATATTCGAATTACGGGTGAGTAGAATTATGCATCACTGTGTCGGTACCGCTGTCACATCTTGTCTCACATCTTCAATGTTCTGGTGCGAGCATGTGCACCGCAAACGCGGAACATGGGGCGTTCGAATTTTGTACCCACAAGGCGATGACCGCATCTGATAGAGTCAACCAACAGCTTCTTACCAGATAGACTACATGCGTCTCTGTTAGGTTATAAAAATGCACTTTGCCGATAGGTACACGATTAGGTGCTGACTAAACACTACACTTATGCATTAAATATATGTTGTACAAAAACTTATTCAAACTTAAATAATAGCAGTTTAATTAAATGAGAGTAGCAAACCAGGACACAATACACAGGTGAAGTGTCGAGGGTCCTTAAGACTAGGGTCTTAAGTGACAGTGTACTCCATTACAACCGTACCAGACTCTAAACATGTCCATCAATCAAAGTTTGTCACAAGTACGTTACTTCTCTTGAAGGCTAAGTTGCTACCTTCATATATCCTGTGCCTTCTATCGCCCACGCCTTTCAATCTGACATAACTTATAAGAGATGCTTTACTGCATAAATAGTAATAGTATTAATAACGACCTTCGTGGCGCAGATGATGATGAGCAGTTTTGCGAAACGTTAGGTCCCGGGTTCGATTCTCGCGGCGAAACGTATTTTTCTAATCTGTTTCGTGTCGTGGAATAACCTAATGGGTTGTAGAACATGCATATATTTGACTAGGTCGGTACCTCCGTCACATCTATTTGTGCCGCGACTGTTTCACTAGTTGTGTTTCGGTGTTAGGGTGTGATAGCCATCATACGCAGAACACGAGGCGTTTGATCTATGTCCTCATGAGTAGCACCGCAGCTGTGATTTCAGATGTCATGGGCTGCACAAGGTACTTTCCAGCAGGTAGTCTGCCAGCCCGTGTGCTACTTCCTACATAAAAAACGTTTGCGAGAAATAGTCTATGATTGTGTTTAAGTTTAGCTCCAATTCCAAATTTCCACAAGACGTTTCATTAACTCGTAGCCTTCAGGTAAGGTAATAAACGGTATAAGACTACCAGGCTTACGTCAGAGGAAGCCAACTGCACAGTTGCTGTGTGCCATGACAGTTTCCGCGACGTCGCAACTGCTCAGACGATAGACAAGGGTTATTACTATTATAATATAGTTTTCTTCTTGCCTACAAACATAATGGATTTCCGCGTTAGGGCGGGGTGGAACATAATTCGTAATCTAAGTTTATCCGTTACGTTTAAATTCAGTTTATGCATAATTTTGTGCTGATACTTTAGTTTATACCTCTTGATTCATAAATAAGCAATTTACTTTTAAACTCTTGAACAAAACTCAACAGATACCATAAACTGTAACATTAAAACTGCTGTTTTAACATAATATTGTAATATAGTAGGGTTTAACATAATAAATATTTTAAGCTGTCTTTATATATTCACTCAACACCATTTTGCGATTAAAGTTAATTTTATTAAATTTCAAATGGTAGGGCGATGGAAGCCATTACTGATGAAAATTTCATGTATCGCACACGAGTATTAAAAGCACAGGTGTAGGGGATGAAGGTTAGATGACATTTCCTTTACTGGCAATTTATAAATAAGGAATCTAAATTGAATCTTAATATCTCATACATAAATAAGGTGACACAAATCACACACTTATATAGGAAATAAATAATAAAACGGAGGATCGTTTGTCACCCGATTTGCTTTTGATTTTGTTTAGCTACTAAAATGTAATTATTGAGGAGGTTTTAAAAAATAACTTGGTATTTTCTCAGCCTCGACGAGACTATAGGCAAAGAGAATACCTACAGTTCACTACACTCGTCGATCGTTTTATTTAGTAGCAATTAAGACGTTAACGCATTAATCATAGAGGAATGGTTTCATTAACGACCGTCGAATTTCGATCGTCAGACGACTACTCGTTATTACAGATAGGCGTGGATGAAATAATAAGTTAATTACACTTGCTTGACTTATAGTATTGAGCTTTTTTTATGAAAACTAGAGCAGCAAACGGGCATGCAGTTCATCTTATGTTAAACGAGCGATTTTCCCGCGGCTGCGTTCGCATCATACAGATTTTCATTCCTCTTTTTACCACCTTTGTTGTTGAATTTCCAAAAACCCTTCCTTAGTTGCCAACTACAGCGTATAAGGAACCCGTATGCAGATTTTCACGGTCCTAGCCTTACTAGTTTGATCTGTGCGTCAGTCAGTTATCCTTTTTACATATATAGATGACGAATATAGCCAATGACAACCGCAACCGATTCAATACAGACCTATCGATCTGTTCGAAGTCGGTAACAAGTGCGTTGCTGCTCTTAAGAGCTAAGTTGGTCGCCCCGTTTATCGTGTACGTGCCGGCTATTGGCCTTGGACTTTTTCTCAATATCTTTACAGTAACATAATCCAGAGTAGTATTTTATTAAAGCACTTCAAACCTAGTTAAAGTTGTTATTTAATTTTGGATTGCTTCAGGTTCCATGTATAGAAGTTCATACAATAAAAGGATTAACTAGAGTATTCGAGACACAAGCGAGGCGCGTTATGTATTCCTGTATATTGATATAGCGACTTGATCCTTCTGTTGTAAAAAGTAAAAATCGCGTGTCACTCAATTAAACATATTGCCAATTATTCCTTAATTGACTAACCATTATAAATTATTCATGATTAGTAACTTAGTAACGTTTTGATGTACGTACTGTTGCTCCGTCCAACGACCCGATACTATCTACCCTCGCTTATATTTACTTGGTTCAGTACGGTGGTACATACAGCCAAATTATCGAATTATCTCTCATTCATGACCCAATCGAGTAATTGACTGAATATATTTTATTTCTACATCCAAGATATTTAGGAGCATGATGCATCACCTACCATGCAAAACTTGCTAATGCAATTTATAGGACAACAAGCGAACAGCGCTGCTTGCCTGAATTTGTTTTAAGTCATAAGTGCATTGTTACTCTTGAAGGCTCAGTTGGTAGCCTTATGTATGTGCAGTCAGCACTCAGTAAATCATTTACAGTAACCCTGTTAATTATGTCGAACAAAAACGTTGCAATGGCACTAGGTGATCTCTGTATACGACTAGATTTAATCCCAATCCTCCAAGTCACCGTTCATATATTGTCATTTAAAACGAAGATTATTTTCCTTTATCGGCAGAATATTGCAACAGTTTATAAATCATATTAACGCTATTATACTTCACTAATTTGTAATCGAACTGTCTAACTTTACCCGTACAATGCACTAATTCTCTGCAGCTTTACAACAATTTAGCAAGAAACTCTCTCCGCTAGGCTATAACTCGCATCCGTTGCTCGTAATGCTCTCAGAACTAAAACGAATTAACCGCCGTAATGAATGAATGAAGGAATGAACATTCGGCCCGCGTGTAATTACTTACATGGTACTGTGAACAAGTGACGTGTTAATTTGCACAGTCGGGGTCAAAGAGAATATAACCACTACGTTTGTGGGGTGTTACGCGAAACGGACGGGTCGTTACGGGCAAGCAATGGAGCGTACAACATGTTGTTCCTGTTGTTGGTATTGCTCAATGTATTGCCGAGGCCAGATAGAGCGCGAACGAATTGGGAACATACCTAAATAAACACGTGTATACCATATGAAAATGGTGTTCCAGGTGAAATAGAGTTTTTAAAATTAAACATAACAGAAATGTTTAGATTCATATTTCAAATTATTTGTACGAATTGATTTAGAATAAACAAAAAAATATATTAAAATAGTTACCGGTATTAGAACATCCATATTCGATTCAGTCGATACCACCGTCACACCATTTGTGCCGTGAAACAATAGATTTCGCATTACTTGTGTTTCGGTATAAAAGTATAATAGCGAGCGCATGTAGAACACGAGGCATTCGATCTAAATCCTCAAGAGTAGCAGCTGATCCGAGTGTACAAATTTCATTGGTTGCAATAGCTACTTACAATTAGATGGACTGCAAGCCCGTTTGCTACTCTACAACATGAAATAAATCGTAACAAAACCTATGCTGTGTAAAATCTAGCCACCTGGCACATTTCTGATCAGTAGATAGATGGAAGGCAAAAGAAAAAAAGGAAATAAAGATGAAAAAAAATTAAAAATTAGACCTAGTTATTTTGAGTATCGAAAACCTACCTTATTGTGTGCCCACTGCATAGCCTATCACGATCAAATTTCTTAGCAAGCAGATTTACAAAAACAAAAATTACTACAACTTAATAACATCGTTATAAAATCTAGCTAAATTGATAATATATCTATAAAGCAAAGCGATTAAAAAAACGCGATCTCGTAGTGTAGTACCTAATGGTAAGTGGCTACCCTAACCTATTACATTTGTCGGGTCGAAAGTCACCGATGTGATACGAAGAAGAAAATCCAAAGCCGGGCGCTGTATTCCGGTGTAAACTAGAATAAACGCGTAGTAGAGACAATTGGAGCATTTCGGCGCAACCAAGTTTTGTGAAAAAGTATTTAGGTATTAATATATGAACCAGGTAGTTTACGTATTGTTGTAAACTTTCATTCAAGTTACATTGACTATCGATCCCGTGACCTCACGCTTAATTCAAATTAACTTAAGTACGTTTAAAAAACCCATAAATGCTTTCGAATTTTCCTATCGGATCCTACAATAAACAACACTATTTTGTAAATGAAATCATTTCCACATAACTCTTACATTACAACTACTGGTGTCATAAATGAATGAACACTTTAATCAGGATTCGGGGTGCGTGTAATTACTTACATAGTATTGTGAGCAAGTGACGTATTAATTAGTACATTCGGCTTGAAGGCTGGAAGCGCGAAACGGGCGAGTCATTAGGAAGCCAGGATTTAGATGTTGCTTCTATTTATATAAGAATATTCAACATTATATGTTTATTACATTATTACCTCAAATTTTCACCTTTCGCCAGAGGTTGACTGGTACAGAATGTCACTAGGCATTAAGTCCGCCTTTTGTGACACTCATTATAAGGTGTACACAATACAAATACAAATACAAATACAAATTATTTATTGCACAAATTATGATTTTTACAATTTT
>DWIE01001387.1:0-10954 GCA_018248235.1 Choaspes benjaminii
GCTACTTACTGAGATTTTTCTAGTCACCATATACTCAGTAGCATTTTGCCCAACCCGGGAATCGTACCCAGGAGCCCGCGCTCAGCAGTATTGCTTCCGCCCACTGAGCTAACGAAAAAGCTAGTAATTAATTTATTTTCATTATTTTTTATTAATAATTAAATGAAGTAGCTCACGGGCTTTCAGTCTACCTGCTGATAAGTGGTTACTGCAGTCCATGACATCTGTAATTACATATGCCATGCTACTCTGAGGACGAAGATCGAACGCCCCGTGATCTGCGTATGCTGGCCTATCACACCCTTACACCGAATCACAAGTAGTGCGAACACTACTGTTTCACGGCACAATAGTGGTGATACCGACCCAGCCGAACATATTCATGTTTCACCACCCGTTAGGCTATTCCAGACACGAAACAAATTAGAAGAAATAGTCTCATTGCGGGAATCGAACCCGTGGTGTCACGTTTCGCAAAGCGGCTGATCACCGTCTGCGCCACGGATGTGGTCATTAAATTAAAATTATTATAAAGCTACTAATATTATAAACGTAAAAGTTTGAATGGATGAATGGATGGATGGATGGATGATGGATGGTGATGATAATGATGATAATGATTACTCCTACACGCAAAAACTACTAGGCAGATTTTGATGAAACTTTACAATATTACAGCTAATACAACATAACGGTAAATAATATATAAATATATAGTGTAAATCGAGATATACATACGAAGTCGCAGTAAAAGGTAGTGTTTTTAGAAAACTATGTGAGCTGACACAAATACGCTTCTGAATCTGACTATATGTTATTAAAAGTGTTCGTTAAATCCGAGTCTTAAATGTAAATTGCTGAAAGGCGAAAAATTTTAATAACAAAATGAATATTCATATTGATATCATTCTCTGAATAAACACGTCTGTTTAAAATGTAACGAGGCTTAAAACGTATCCTCCGACATATTGAAGGCGATATTACGTTAAAACAGCAGGAAATTTTACCCTTACCCTACTATATAAATGTGTAGTTTGTCTGTACACTAAATTTTGTGGAACATTTTGTGATACATATTCATATTATGGCTTACTGTCTCAATTCTCCTATTTTGAAAATTTTTGTCTGTCTGTATGTCCCGTTATATCTCAAGAATTAACTCCTAATGAAAAATTGTAAGTGGCAAAGACACATGATTGCGCAAATGATTGGATATATAAAATACCATCGAAGTGGCAGACAAAATCTCGTAAATTAATTCTGATATTCCCACAGTTCACTAAGTGCATGTATAAACAAAACTAGTGAAATTCTCAAATCCATTTGACTCCTCATAATTATGATATAATTATCATCAGATCACATTTACGACCTAGCTTCAGCTACTATACGCAAACATTAGCTAAACGAAGATCACTCGCTAACGAGAACGTTTCAGTTAATTAATTACCATCGTTACACGCGATTATAACGGCCATTTAACATTCCATCATCGTGATATAACGTCAATTATAATGACATTGATGAGATTAATGATAACGTTAATTAATTAAACATGATAAACACCGGGCCATATATTTAATAGATTCAGTGTTATAAGGTCTTTCAAAATCAACACGTTTAGGGTATGGTGTTCGATTGATAATATACGAGCGCATCGCCCACGTCTTCGCTCGCGACATACTAATTTTTCATCCCCTTTTTAATCATCTTAAAGTTTGAATTTCCAAAAATTCTTTCTTAGTGCTCGTCTACTATGTAAAAAGAAACCCCATGCTAATTTACGCAGACCTAGTCC
Source organism: Choaspes benjaminii (assembly GCA_018248235.1). NCBI lineage: Eukaryota > Metazoa > Arthropoda > Insecta > Lepidoptera > Hesperiidae > Choaspes > Choaspes benjaminii. Next base: position 1,799 of record DWIE01001387.1, read on the forward strand.
CGATACTTATCGGTGGTAGAATCCAGCCAGATTCACCCGGGTGAGTACAACCACCACACTCATTTCTTTGTTGTATTTCAGCTTGAGTGGGTTTGGCAACCAGCACGCACACGATAAATGAGGCGACCAACTTAGCCCTCAAGAGTAGCAACGAACTTGTGACCGAGTTGGAACAGATCAATGTCTGTATTGATTCAGTTACGGCTGTCATGGGCTGTAGTAGTCATTTACCATCAGATGAACTGCATGGCCGTTTGCTACTCTAGTTTTCATTTAAAAAAAACTTTGGATTGTGCTTTGTTATGCCAGTCAGTTAGTTATCCTTTTATATATACGTAATTTATGTTATAAAGTAACAGGCTAGAACCAAGTTCACCTGAACTTAAGTAGATACTGAGGCTTATCACAAGTAGCAAACGGGCATGCAGTTCACCTGATGTTAAGTGACGACTGCAGTCCAGGACAACCGTAACCGACTCTAAACAGACTGATCGTTCTGTTCGAAGTCGGTCACAAATTTGTTGCTACTCCGGAGTGGTAGGATGATCGTCTTATGCATCCCGCGTGTGCCTGCTGCCACACTCTTCAAGCTGAAACATAAATCATAAGAGATACTTCAAAGCAGAAGTAGGTGTGGCGATGGTACTCACCAGGACGAACCTGAACAGATTGTACCATCTGTGGCCAAAACTGATACAACTACTGCTGTTCCTAAGAACTAACTAGGAACATATCATTATTAAATCTGATATTTAATATTATAAACGCGAAAGTTAGTGAGGATAGATGTATGGATGTTTGTTACTCTTTCACGTAAAAACTACAGGGCACATTTTGGTGAAACTCAACAACTGTTATTGATTATATAGTAGAATAGCACATAGGCTTAACATACTATTCATTGCATAGTACATTAGTTACATAAAGATAAAGTGACGACTGCGCGGACGAAGCCGCGGGCACAAGCTCGTCCTTCGTAACCACTGGTATTCAAAACACAACCGAGCATGAAAGTTCTACCACGCGTAACTAGTCAATTGATTATTTATGTTATTAAGTTGTACAGCATTTTGCAATTCATCTGTAGGTAAATGTCTACAGTATCCCATAACATCTGTTATGTGACAAAGATGGACGTTTAACTACTGTTTCTCAGCACGTGCGTGACGATGGTATCGACACAGTCGAACATAATGTTCTACTACCCCCATATTTTCGTCAACTTTCATATTATGAAGCACTTGGGAGTAATAACGTACTGAATCAACACTTTTTTTTTAGTCATTATAAGAAAACAACAAATGTTAAGGCCGATTTCTTTATTACACAAGGACATAGTGACATTGTACATCTAGTTGTATATATATATAATATAATAATATAACTTACATATCATGCATATTATATAGATAAAATTGAAGTTAGTGACAGTGATGCTTTTTGGCTTGAGTATACGAACATTTTAAAATAATGTCGCTTTTGTATATATTACCTTACTTTGTATTACAAACATACAAATAATATAGGAGTAGATTTACTTAATACTTAGATATAATACAAGATAGCACGCACGGAATTTGATTGTCATCGAACATAGTTTTTATGTTAAATCTCTGGTACGTACTTAAACTGAATATGCAAGTACCAGAGGCCCTTAAAATGTTATTAGACATTACTACAATAAATAATTATACACCTGAACACAGTGACGCAAAAATTGTGTTCGTTTTTTGTTAGGGTACATCAAAAGTTTTAATATATTACATTCGGCAAATTCTGGTTTTACGACGTCAACCGATAACACTATTGACTGGCGTGGTAAATTAAAAAATAACTCACGCCTGTATCTACCTGTATTGAGGTGTAGGCAGAGGTGAACATCGCCCACGTTTCGTCAGTTATGGTTAAGCCCCGTGTAATAGGCGACGCTATTACCATTTACCGGGCACATTACCAAACTCCGAGCAACTGACAGATTTTACTGAAATTATACTTACTAGAAGTCGCGCAATGGTCGAAATTCGAACCTTATTTTTTCATTAAATAAATAAAATAGTTGAAAATACATTTTACTCAGATTATATATCAAAACGACCAAAACAAATAATGACCTACATCAAACGTCCAAAGAACAATCATGGCGGCTATGATAAACCCATTGTTTCTAAAAGAGTCAGTGTACATTGACATAGTGCGTCCCTTTTTATTTCGATACATACTCTTACGCGTCTTACATGTATTCATGTCAAATGTGTAATAGTATGAGTAATGTATTTCTAATGAATATTATAATAAATAATGGACCCTTGCACACCTTCTCCATACAAACTTTAACTATGCTAAATTTCGCACTCCTCCGTTCACGTAATTTTCTTTAAATCGGTTACAAAGTTTTTGCTTCACGTATTAATATAATAATATGGTAAATTTAACTTCGGTAGCAATCAACTTACATACGTGCTATACAATATAGTTACAAAGGAAGTAGTTATCGTTTAGGAGCAAACCTATATAACTTATTCTGTACAGCTTATGTAGTAACAAAAAATTACACATGTTACCAACAAGTATAGGTATATTATGTGACTAATTAGTCACAAAGTTGGTAAAAGACTGTTCTAATGACATTGACAAAAACAAAGCGGTTATCCTGGAACATTCGTAATGCTTCACGTGACTTGGGTACCTGATACTACGTTTATTTACTTCGTCAATGTCAGGCATATTGCATATATGTGATATCGATGCACGATCTGAAGACGAGGTTTCGCTTATGCTTGTGCTTGAATTAATCCCTCAAATTCGATTAAAGGTTTCATACGCACTATACGTGTGCACTATGTGCTACAAAGTAATTAGTGTTAATAATTGAATAGAGAAAGTAAAGAGTATATTTGTCAGTCTGTCTCGGGGTCACATTATTCTTACGTTGGCTTAAAATCAAATATCGCGCTGTCTGGCGGCATTATAAGTAATCGCATAGTGTGAATGTGGCCTAAGTTCGTGAAGTAATGACAATAAAATTTCACAAAAATATTAAATATAAACTATATCTATTCCACATATACTTTATATTGACATCCACAAAATATATTTTATATTATATATATTGCTGAAAAAATTGCAATACATATGTTACATACATGCACATAATAATTTTATTTTCTTAAACTGGTACTAGAATAGAAGGTTGTAAAATCCGGGGTACAGATTATGTAAATCTACAAGTATAATAAATAATGGATATTATTCATAAAACATATTATTATAACAAGTTATTAAATTTATTTTAAGATTTCGGTCTGCCTGCGACCATCAATAGTGAATTCATTGAAAATTTATAAAAAATATATTTATTTAAACAATAATATGCTCAAATTAAACACATCCAAAGTTTCGAATGTAAGTATGTCTAAGTCATAATTCTAATATAATTTAACGTTTTGTATTTTATGAAACTAAAAAATAAATCGGGGCCTGTATCACTCTGTCAACACACGCACGTCACACGTAACTCCAAATAATCTCGCGTTGAAAAATGCTCGAATTTAATTAATAATAAATATTAATTTTTAGCACTTATTATTATAAACATTAGTGTAGCAGATCTTGTTTTTTATTAATCTTATTTATCAAATTAGAGTTTTGAGTGACTTATGGCAGTAGCGAATAACGTGTTCTGCCATAGTGAATCAAGCCCTTTTAATTTTATTATAAGTACACTAGTTTGACCCGGCCGCGCTTCGCTGTGGCTCTATCTAATATCACTACAAAACGAAACGTCAGAGATGTCTATTGTTTATCTTTGGTTTCTTTGAAAAAAGAATGATCAAAGGTGAATAAAATTTATAATGACAGAAGAAATGTAATAGTTTTTATCATGAAAACAATGATAATATTTAGCTAAGATCCTTCTCTGAAACACCCTGAATATAATGGTACAAATTTCATGTGACATATACAGCGGTTGTGCGTGATTTTTGTGATTAAAAAAACAGCATTTTTTTTAAAATATGGATTACATACGCTACATTTTGTTACAATACAAATAAGACATACACTGGTAAAAGTTCGATTATCTTATTGATAGTATTAACAGCCTTAACTAACGTTATAATCTGAAAAATTGAATTGGTCTATTGTTAAAAGACAAATTTAATTTGATCTTACAATATTAGATTTTTGTTAAAAAATGGGGCGGACGACCGAAACAAAGGGTAATTTTGTATGGTAATTTGTACAAAAAGATTAATAATGGCACACTCATTTCATTCAGTCCAGTAATCTGATCCATCCTTGTTCCATTATGATGCCGAATTGAAGTGAATAATTGACAATCAAGAGAATGATTACTAAATTCAGTGCCCATCAGGAGTTAGTGTTCGAAAGCAATGCAATTATAAAAATTAAAACAAAATTCATCAATTTCTCTTTTCATTCTCATTTTTTCTCAATCTCTAATTTCTCTATTCATCATTAATCTGATCCATGCCTGTTTCCGTTTTATGTGGCAGAGACAATTAAGCTCTACTCACTAACTTAACTGACCCTTTCATACGAACTTGACAGTTTTTATACTTCCAATAAAGCTACTTAAGAATGTCAGTTATCAGGGATGATTCACTATGACTATACGCGTACGTGCGTTTACGTGGTATCTGCATATAAAGATGTTAAACCTATTTATCGCGTAGTACACGAAACGTTGTTTTTCAAATGTCTAATTTTATCAATACCGTTTGTTTGCGTTTTTTATTTGAATAACATTTTTATTACAAATAAATTATAATATTGTTTTATATCTCTCACAAAGTACGAAACATAAAAGTTCAATGCTTATTAAAGTATAAAAGAGGTCGCTCAGTGGTCAAAAATCTACAATTTTTTGTATATTATCACACAACAAAAGAGTATACATATTATATTGGTCTCTATGTGTATCTCACGCGCAGTACTACGCATAATGTTATTTTAAGCAATTATTTATAATGCATACATATTCTATAAAAACATTAGTTTTCTGCGCTCCATATCTGTATAAACTTTAACTGTACTAAATTTCACATCCCTCCGTCTGCGTAATTTTCATAAAAACGGGAACACATTTTTCGTTTCACGTTTTGATGTATACCACCATAATGTTGAAAGTTTCTACAGCCCTCACACTAGCACTTCCTGCACAATGAGGCCATGTGATATCATAGTGAATCAAACCCCTGATCGATGTACGTTCTATGGGGACCCCTCTGCAGACTATCCCATTCCCTTGTAAACTTAATACACTGGAAATATTTTATGTATTTGTATGATGGATGTGATGATTTGAGTGTCAAAGTACAACGTGTTCTCTCTCTCTTACCTTTAGAATATATTACCCTTCATAAGACACATTCAGGTGCAAGCCAAACTGGCGACATCTTTAGACCTACTATTACAATAGTATTAAATTTATATAAATGCTATTTAGAATTTGTTTTCAGTTAAAATTTACTTACACGAATTTGGGGGTACCAACAGCCACAGTTATAGACAAAGTAGATTTAAAAATTGTAAATATTTTTACATATGCTTATTATTAATAAATTCTAAATATGTGAGGTATAAATCCACAAATAAATGATTATCTTCTTAAAAAAATGTTTTTAGAATAGTGTACTTTTAAGGTACTAATATATAACTATAAAAGACAATCATTCATTAATTTCGGAAAGATGTCTCTGACTGTGGTTATTAAAATCCCCTGACGATTAATTACATCTTAAATCTAACTTTAATTTCTCTACATTGGCAGCTTAGAGCATTGCGAAAACATAGAATATCAACAACAAAATGTCTACAGAAACACGTGGGATAATTTTGTCCCATTTATCTGAATAAACTCAGAGAGTAATGCATTGTATTGTATTGAAATGGTTTGTATTGTATTCTGACTATATATTACAGGCAATCAAACAATCACAGTTAACGATTGGGTATTTTGTTATCATCTCGCAGTTAAATCACATGGACAGTTAAAGCTAATATAAAATATCATGTTACAAAAGAACTAAACACAATAACACACTGAAGACGACATATGTTTAGAATTAAATTGCTAAAGGCAAATACTCTCATAAACGTTGCCATATTTATTTCAAAATATATAAAAATATTTCGTACTGAACTCACAAAAATGTTTTAAACTAAGCAATCTAATAAGGATAATTGTATAAAAACCTAAAATAAATTGGTCTTACTTGAATTTGAATAAACTTATATAGTATTATGTGATCTAATGAATTTGTATCCCATTTTTGACAGCTATGGTATACACAGTACCAATATACGTGGGTATTATAAATATCTTACAGAAACTACAAAGCATCTAATTCTTACTGTTTTAGATAGAATTGACAAGAAAATTTCGAGATCAAAAATTGGTAGACAAAATAAAATATTTTTTTTATGAAGATTTTAAAAAAGTTTAAATCTACATATTGCCTAAGTATGCAGTGGTTTTTAATTCCATAAAAAGTAAAAAAAATCAGTCGATACATCGATCACGTAAAGTAGGAACTCCATCACTTAAGAGTAAATATAAATCATAAATACGAAGAAATGACTAGATCCATAGCATCATTTGTAGAATAAAATATTAACTATTTATTTTCTTAAGTTCTAAAACCATTATGTTTAATAAATTAATTAATATATTAAAATGACTTATCCTAGTATATGTAAAATTAACTAATACAGGAATTCCCCTAATTTTATGAAGTTTAAAAACAATTCTACTGGAAACCTACAAATTTTACTTACATGACAAATTTTAAAAAATACATTAAATTCCGAATATAAAACAGGCATACATTAAAAGAAACATAATGCCATTTACCAAATATTCATAGCAACATTAAACATTTTTATTCAATTGTATTGTTTAAGTATTACATTGTATAATATCCACTTGGACTTAGTTGTGGAAATTTTAAATGCTCAGTAGATTGCATTAATCATGCGGTCAAAATCTTTAAGTCCATATATTTAAACCAAACCGCTGAGGAAATAGGGGTACTGAACTTCAAACTTGAGTATCATTAAATCTAGAATAAATAAGAAGGATATAAAATATTGTTTGGTCCGCTAACCAATACATCTGTATTTTTGTTATGACTAGATTCAAATTTTGATTTCGTTTGGATACAATATACCTATTGTTAATTTTTCAATTAGTAGTAAAAATCTTGTTTTTGGTACTATGTAATGTGCGTAATATATTAATCAGCAGGTGCTTACTAAATATTTTGTTGATGGCAGTCAAAATTAACTTAGCAGTTAAATAATAAAAATAATATGACTTCTAGAGATTCACAAATAATATCAAGATATATGAGATCAGACACTCCAAGAGGGCTTTGTATTTTTCAAACAATAAAGTCTCGTGGAGAGAAACACAGGATGAATGCGGTATCAAGAAACTGACATAGACATGTATTATAGGATGATACCCACTTCAGGTATCATTATTGTGCAATTTTCGTTTATGTGCGGAGATCGGCAGTCGTTTTTGTTCTCATTGTTCAGCTTATCTAGTTCCAGCTTGAAACCCCGAAGCTTCGCCTGCTCCATTAGATAGGCGCGCAACTTTATGTCACTCGACTTCATGCATATACACCACAAAATACTCAGAAACAGCATAGTCAATATGATTCCCAGAATCGTTACACAAGTGATCATCAAACTTTGTCCAATCATTTTTACACCAGCTTTGAACCTGAAAATTTATGGGAATGTACATTACACACAGCTATATTTATAATTTTTTTCAGAAGTTGTTAGATATGTCTTACCTACTCAATCATGATTTGCTGTCATTTTGTTTAATACTCAATGACTGCACCATTTACTTCATCTAATTGTAAAGTAAACAACCGAGGGACCCATGCAAACTCACAACAAAATTTCATAAATATTGGTGCAGCCATTTTAAAAGAGTTCAGTAACATGAAGGATTACATATTTTTTATTACTATTATACTAAATGACTAGATTTTACATGAATATATGTAGCAGATTTAAATATTATTATATTCTATCCAACTTTTTTTTTTGATTTGCATTTGACCACTTACATTGCTTGAACGAAAGAGATGATGTGGCAAAGGATATTCCATGCTTCCTTATAAGCCTATTCAATATATATGTATATATGACAGACAATGTACAGCATAACTAGAGGTGGGCAGGATAATCAAATTTCTTTTAAAAAATACGATTTAAAAAATACAACTTTTCGTCTCCATTATGCAGATGGTAATGAGCCTAACTAATATTTTGATTTGTATTTTATAGATGGTAGAATGATTGTGCCTGGATTAGTACCACCGTCACACCCTCTTGTGTAGAAGTAGCATATCTTAGATATTGATCAAAGGTGACATGGGCGCAGGAAATACTTTATAACTCTTTTCTTTACATTAGATATAAATAAATTATATAGAACTTATTGGTTAAAAACCGTGTGGTACTCCATACCATACACATATATTTAAAATAACATAGATTTTTCATTTAAAAATGATTACCAAAGGTTATATTCAGATAAAACATTCGAATTTTCTTTACGATGAATATAAGATTAATTAATATATAATAATGTAAATCCGAACTTATAGCACCCAATAATACGTGAAAAAAATATAAAGAAACTTTCAATATGGTTCAAATGCAACTGAAATGATATCCCAGCCGTGGGCTATGCCAACAAGTTTTATTTGTAATAATATATACAAAAAAGAAACAACATACTCACTGCGACTCAAATCAAACCGCTTCTATACCACGCATATTATAGTCGAAACTCTGTGTATTCAAGTTATCTGCTTGTAAATATACAGAATATTCTCACTTTTAAGCCCAAAAATGTAAAAATCTAAATGAAAATCTTCCAACACCCTTCCACAAGACGGTTGTCAATGTGACACCGACCGTCCTATTTGTTTTTGTTGTGTATCGGACGATCAATAAGTGTTGTGATGTTTGACGTTAACGTCGGCCAATATGTCAAAAGTTTTTTTTTTTCTTATGGGAGGGCGTTTCGGCTCTTGGCCATTTTGTCAATAACAAGTTTAAATTTTAAAATTATAAAATGATAATATTAAAATGTTGGTGATGCAC
>DWIE01001388.1:0-10951 GCA_018248235.1 Choaspes benjaminii
GATGTCATGGGCTGCAGTAGCTACTTACCAGCAGGTAGACTGCAAGCCCGTGTGCTACTTGATAACATAAAAAAAAATGAACCCGGTAAATGGCAATAGCCCCGCCACCTATTACACGGGACCTAAACAACTGGCGAAACGTGGGTGATGTTCACCTCTGCTTACACCTTCGGGAATATACAGGTGAGAGTTATGTTTATTTTTTATATTAATAAGTAATTGATAGTTATTATTCAAAAAACTTACATGTCAGTCTAGTCAATAAAGGCTTAGGTGTTCCGAAGATTAGAATGACAAACAGACATACAAACAGAAAAATCACGATGCATTTTTTTTGTAATTTGTATAAACGACCTCAATAATAAGCCTATCAAATGATTGGTCTGTTGTTTAGAAACAAAAGATCCACTTAAGCGTCTCCCAGGACCTTTCAGTTTTGTGCATTGGTTTTTGATTTATAAACAATTGCATAGATTGCAAAAATGCATTAAACGCATTTTGGGCAACCTGTCTGTCAACGCGATTAGAAAGCGGTTCAGATGTAACTCCTGGTTGAAGTGGCACGATCTTAGTACTTCCATAATTTGGAAAGCCAAATTGAATTATTAAGTCCGTAACAATCATATGGTAATGCTTAACATGCAATAGTAAGATAATTTTAATTCTTTATCAGTAGTAGATCCAGATTCGCCAGGGTAAGTAGTGGTAGTAAGTGCTGGTAGTATTTCTGGTGTGAAATATGTGTGGCTGTGAATCTTATGAGGTGTGTTTCAGCTTGAAACGTTTTAGAAGCCGCCACACATAGGATACTTGAGGCAATCCTAATAAGTAGTCAATGCAGGGATATGTGATCGACTTTGACCAGAACGTTGGGTCTGTTTCGTGATGGTTACGCTCGTTATGGACGGCAGTATTCATTTAGTATCAGGTGTGCTGCCGGTTGGTATCCCGACCACAGTCCTATCTATAGGCCACCTTCAGTGGCCTATCCAGTACCAGGGGGCGGTCGACCCCCTGAGATTCAGCCCGGGTATGAGGAAAACCCTCGACCCCGTAGTCCCTCTGTGGCCCAATAGGGGACCACATAGGATGTCGCCGCCTCGCCTCGCCAGGTGTGCTGCATTCTAGTTTGCTTCCCTAATATCCATTAAAAATAGTTTATCGTATTGGCTTCTTAATTGAAATTCAGTAGCAGCTCACGAATTAGTAAATATCATCGCTAAAATCGCGAAGAATCTCATCTCCCTAATGTTGGTTAAATTCAATGTACCTTGTTCTGAACAAGCTCAGCTATAAACGGACACCCGTGTTGAAGACATGTTAGATATAGCTTGATCACAAGTTTGTTCTTAACTAAGGGGATATAACATTGATATAATATCATGTTTTATCTCCATCGGATTGTTTTTCAATGTTTTATTTTAATGGGATATAACAAGAACATTTTTTGAAGGCACTTACTATTCAAATTTAGTGAGACTATTTTTACCACGAAGCAATATAATTATGTAGCTAATCGGTATAAGATAAGTATCCGCCGGGCTTGGACCGCAGGGACATGTAAATGCCCACACGTGGGTTCACTCCCGCCGCTCTTTTGGAGTCACTTGGATGCGCCACTGATAAGATGACCGTGGGCCGGTCACGTAGTGACGTATTATTAAGTGTTTCTAGTTTTGGAACACAAAACATCGATTGTTTTTGATAGATTGTTGTTGAAAAATTTTTTCAAAAAAAAAGTCAAATGTAATAAAAATACTACATTAAATGTACTTAGTAATAAATCAGTGGCATAGGTATGTTTAGTTTTAGGATTAAATGTAAAGTTAATTTGGCTGAAAAGCCTATATTCACTACACACCGACGAATGCTATGACAAGCCATAGACAATTAGTTCTTTTGCTGTCAATGTCAAATTGATTAAATCGTCAACGTGTAATGCGTGGAGCAATTTTCTCAGGAAGAGAATGCAAAATGTGCAAGTTTTAACAAAAACGTATTAAATTATAGCTTAGCATTAAATAAACAAGCATTTAAACGTATTTTAAATATGGTTTTGTTAAGTAACGATGAGTTTTTGTTGGAGTTAGGGAAATTGTTTCAGAAAGCTCGAGTATCTGGATCTGTCACAATGACTATGAAACGATATGACGGAAGAACAAAGCCACAACCGCGCGATGGCACTCCCGCTGTTCCGGACCCACAGTACAAATGCCTTATCAGAGCACAGTCTGGAAGTAATAAAATATCAACAGTGATCGAGCAGCGAGACGTCGAGAAGTTCAGCACTGCCTACTCTAATCTATTAAAAACAAGTGTAAATGGGTTGAAACGATTAAAAAAACCTAAGAAGAAAGCGGTGGCCACTCAGTAAATGTATCCAATACAGGCAATGAGTCAAGAGACTGAACCAATGTATTTTGCACAAGAGTGAGTGAAGTGATTGTGGAGTGAATCTGTGCAATGTTTGCTAGCTTGTGCATGTGACCATTGAACTGAGCTTTTCCCTCATGAGAGGTGTGAAGAGTTGGTCCCGTGTGTGCTGCTAGCGATAGTGGTGCATAAAGTCATTGACCCTCTGTCCGATGCTCCTGGTTTTTGTAAAAATAAGTTATACACAAACATTTATATAATAAAACAAATTATTACTGTGTATTTATGTCTTTCTGTCATACAATAAATTCTACATTATTAGTTTAGATATAAAAAACAAAATATTAATAATCATATTTTTAATTCATTGTTTTAAAATGATAATACATGTTGTATAACATAAACAATTTATGATAGATATTTGATTTTTTATCACAATATGAGACCAATTTAAAAATAATAATATAATTTTTAATTACAACATAAATAATTTTTGAGACAGACCTCACACATTTAATAATTATGGTCTAATGCAGTATATACATTTAAATATTTTAATTGTATATTAATGATTACAATAATAACTTTAATAATATAGTAGTAACAATCATTTGATATAAATTATAGCGCACTGTATCTGAAATATAGATATTATATAATATAAAATGTTTATTAGTAGTTAATTAGAGTTCAAAATTGTGACAAGTCACTTCAAATAATGTCTGAAAAACTTCCAAGTATTGAAACAAGTGACAGAAGTTTTTGGTCTAACCTTAGCACTAAAGTAAGCTAACAATTGGAACTGATATCATTAACAGCAATAAAAGTATAAAAATTTAGATTTTACTAAATTAGATAACTTAAACAATACTTATATACCAATTTAGTGATACAATAAAGCCATTATATGGTAATAGATGAACATTATAAAATGTCTAGTCACAAAGCTTACATATTAATACAGGCAATTATTTATTATTTCTTTAAAAAGTCTTTAGTATATTATTGCAAAGAGTTAAATTATTTATTACCTACATACTATAATAGGACATTTTTTGATGTTAACCGCTTCAGACATGCATTCCTGACTTGGTCGTTACCCAGTCGCTCGGCTTCGTGTAGAACACGCCGGAGGTCGTTTGATCGGTCGTTACGCGCCGCTAATATGTAAGCGCTACTTACATTTCGGCACGTAAGGTAACATGAAATCTTGACGGTGACACTGTGTATATCCTCTATGAGGATTTCCGCCTGCTCGTCGTACAGCTGGCCGCGGCCTTCGCAGCGCGCGACCACCGCGCTCACGCCCGCCTCCAGCACTTGGTCGCTCATCAGGCTTGCCGCAGTTTCCTTGGAAGTGCGTATGCATTTTGCCAGATTCTTAACCTCCATAAATCTGTCAGTGTTTACTAGATATCGAGACACGTGCGTATATATGTTCATGGAGTCCAGTTTGTGTTCTGTGATGATTTTGAATGCAAGGCCGAATCCTTCTTCGACCGATTGTCCCGTGGCCAGAACGACCGCGACAAGCTTTATTTTGTCCGTTGTTGAGCCAAACAGCGTTGGAGGACGAAACTCGTGCTCCGACTCCTTGCGACTACTTGGCAAAGGTATAATTTCATTGATAACCCGTTCATTCAGTCTGCTGTTCGCTTCGCAAGTCGCCAAGTACTTAGCCAGTTCCATTTGTCGAGACATGGTCGTCATCAAATTGTCTATAGTCGTCTTGTCCAGGTGGAATTGTAGGGACTTGTTGTCGTTCGTTTTGTGCGCGGCCGGCACGCAGGCGGCGAGGTGGTGGTGCGCGCGCGCGAGCCCGGCGCGGCGCGCGTGCAGCTCCGCGAAGGGCGCGCCGCGGGCCGCGCGCGCGTACAGCAGCGCGCACGAGGCGGCCGCGCGCGCGTGCTGCCCGCTGCCGCACTGCACCGCGTACAGCGCCTCCAGCCGCTTGCTGGCCTCCAGCGTGCGGCAAATATGCATTATGTACTCCTGCAAGGAGTCACGTGCGCATGATGTAATCACATACAGGAAACAAACAGTTGGTAGTAGACAGCAGAATTTAATCCAAACCATTAAGAAGAGATAAATTAGATATCTTGAGCATGTGTTTCATTACAATATATACCAACTGCTTCAGTTGATCATGATGGGAGAGATCGAAGGCAAACGGCGCGTTGGAGGTATGAAAAAGTCATGGTTAATAAGATCAGGGAATGGACCGGAATTGCCAGCGCTGCACACTTGCTGTGTCTGGCGAGAGATAAGAAAAACTTCTCGGAGCTTACGGCCAACCTCCAATGGAGCGGCACCACAAGAAGAAACAAACAGTATAGTTTACGAATTGGTACGGGTGGTAGAACATAAAATGTACAACTGAGTCCGTGCAACTTATTTGTTTCGTGAAACGGTAGTTTTCGGACTACTCTTGTTTCGGTGTAAAAGTGTGATAGCCACTATACGCAGAACACGAAGTCTTCGATCTTTTTTTTCTCAAAAAGTAGCACCGTTTTTGTGGTTACAGATGTCATGGGCTGCAGTAGCTACTTAATTGCAAGGTACAACTAGCCCGTGTACTACTTTAAAACATGTAAGAAGTTTCAGGACGAGATATTCTTATAAAAATAAGAGATATCTAAATTGCATACATTTTACCTACCATAAAAATACCAAACTTTTTTTATAAACAATTCTCCTATAAGTATATTGATTATCTATTAATGTGCGACAAATAAATTTATATCTAGAAGTACTAACCGACCACATTTCCAAGGTACTGTCCACATCGCTCATAGCCTTCAGCAAATCGTCCACTTTGTCCTTTTTCAAGCAATCCATGTAAACGCAATCCGTAAAGGTTTCCTTGTCGACGAGATTGTCGTAACAATACCTGATTACTTCCGCCAAGTTGCTGTGTTTCATGTAGAACATAATATTGGCGACATGTGACCCGTAACTGCTGAGATAGTACACGCATTCTCTGTAGAAGAATGGGTCGAGCCGTTTGCTGAGATCTGGCTTGGGTTCAGGGTGGTTATTGTTCCTCCGCAGCAGACCTTGGGCTAAGGATTTCTTTGGCGGCGCGGTGGCGGTTTGGAAGTAGCTGTAGTCACCCTGTTTGATTTTCTTCACGCTTGCCAACATGTGCATGATGTTCAACGCTGGCTCCGTCACTTGGATCTTCTTTTTGCCACTGTGCATCATTGTTAGTTTTTCATTTGTGGACTTTATAGTCTCCGCTTTGTCCAAAATCTGTTGGTTCACAGGATAGTTCATATCCTCGAGCATGCTTACTATCTCATTGAGCAGCGGCGGGTTAGCGCGAGACCGGCTCTCGGACTGCGCGCTTGAGGTTGAACTCGTCCGCTCCAAGAACCTCATGCCTGGTCTCTTAACAAATTGAGACTCAGACGCCTCCTTCCCGTATTCTAGATCTTCGTGTAACTCGACGCATACGTTTGGCGTGTTTTTGAAGCAGAGGGCAAACTTTCTACGTGCCTCTTGGAAGCAACCTGCTCGTAAACATGCCTTGCCCCATGCCGCTAGCACGCTGTTCCTGGGTATGCCCGACTTAGTAGCTATCTCTAGTGCTAGCTCCCATTTCTCTGCTTCTAGCAGAGATCTGACTATTTGGCTGGGGTGCGCAGCGGAGTGCGGCGCGAGGTGGTGCGCCTGGTGGCGCACGAGCGTGGCGAGCGCGTCCGCGTGCGCCAGGCAGCGTGCCGCGTGCGCCGCGCCCGCCTCCGCCACGCGCGCCCCGCCCCTGCAGCGCAACACACCACTGCAGCTGCTTCCCGAGTCTCCCATCTTTTTATGTCATGATGAACTTTCGCCCGCGAATTCATCCGCATTTGTGCAATCATGGGTTTTTGTGATAATATTATTTAATATATATCAATTTCCATTAAGATCGGTCAAGCCATTCTTGAGTTATAATGGACATACAAAAACAGACAAAAACATTAAAAATTATAGAATTTATTGACACAGACGACCAACTTAGCCCACAAGAGTAGCAACGCAATTGTAACTGACTTCTAACAGAACGACAGGTCTCTTTTGAGTCGGTTAACGTTGTCATGGGCTGCAGTGGTAGCTTAACATCAGGTGAACTGCATGCCCGTTTAATACTGTAATTATCATAAAAAGATAAGGCACATTTCAAAAAACAGCAGTATATCTAAACAATGCACTTACGATTTCTCCTGGGGAGCTCTCGAGTACAGCTCAGCGGCCGCGAGGAGCAGGGAACGCCTCGCGCGCAGCAGCAGACGGGAGTCCCCGCCGTGGGACAGCTCGCGGGCTACTTCATCGCTACGATCTAGAAGGAACCTGGGATAGTCCAAATTGACGTTGTGCATTTTCATAATGGACAAACACAAGGTAACATTCGGCGTGAATTCGTAGCTGAACTCGGCCCGCACCGCTTCGTTCCTCTTCGCGTTGGTGGAGAGGCACCAGTCCATGCAGGTGGTCCCACTGCCTGCTGAGTCGGAGTTACTGCTCATGGCTAAATTGTCTTGATCGGGATTGGACTTCTTGTTGGATTGCATGTAACAGTCGTCACACACGCGGAATTTAACTCCGCTTGGGTATGTTGGCACTTGCATTCGGTTTCTGGAGCATGCATGACAGACAAGCCTTCCGCAGCGACGGCAGTGATGTCTCCGAATGATCATCGAAAAAATAGATATTTTGCATAACATACAGCGGTCTGTCGTATAGTCTTCGACCCACTGGTCTTTGGTAGGCACCCTCTCGGGCATCACAAATGGCTTCGATGCAGCTTCCAAATTTATCGAATCTATCGACTGTAATAGAGCATCGTCCCAAGGCTTCAAAGGTGTTGGAGACACATTTGTCGGGTTCCTCATGTCCAACGCTTTTTCCGCGTAATATCTCAACAATGCATCGACTGCATTCCTAGATATCACTAATGATTCTATCGACTTGATATCATAATACAAGTTGTCTCCGGTCGGATCCCTTTTGAGATTCGGCGAGATTTTGTTTATGATATCGGCCAACGTATCGAGTTTACCGTTCATGAGGAACTGCTCCATCATCAGCAACGGTTTCTCGATCAGGTCCCAAAACAGGTGCCTCACGTTCACGTCTATTTCGATCATCATTTGTAAACCAATTTTTATGTTCTCAAACGACTTCCAGTCAAACAAATTCTCTGATATGAAGTCGATGCAAACCTGGAGAATTTCCACGTTACGCACTTTAGACATTTCTTCTTGGATCAGATCGATAGCTTGGGTGGGAGACAGTCTGGAGAGCAGCTTTTGGACCATTTCTGGAGTGGCTTGGTTGGTATACTCAAATAGTTGTCGTAAAAGATTCACCACTATAAGGTTCTTCATGTGTTCTGATATTTCGTGGACATCAGCCCAGTCCAAGCAAAGCTTAAACTGCTGGCTATCGATGAGTACATCAATAATACTCTCCGGATTTTCTATAGACTTTTTGTATATGTTGTACCAATGGTTCGCACCCATTATCATTGATATCTGTTCATATAGTGGTAATCTTGTCATCCAACTGGTACATTTCTCATACAATCCTTCTTCCAAGCTGCTCTGATCCAAGGTGAAGCGTAGGTAATCTAGGACTTCCAGAGCACCGTCCGCCGGCCAAAGGCTTAAATTGTTCAGTATTAAGTCAAACTTCAGCTCTGAACATTTTAGATGCTGACAATACTTCCAGTTGTTAGAGATTTTTGGGTTTGTTGCTAGCTTAAACAAAATTAAATCTCTCAAATTGATCAAATTTGGACTGCACATTAATTGGCGTTCGGACAATGCATCAATGATCTTTAAACACTGCAACAGCTTGCCACATTCTATCAACTTGGGCATGTATGAGAACAGCTTGTTCAAATCTATTACGGTGTGGAGGGACGCTAAATATTTATTGCCATTGAACAAAACTTTCGTGTGATCGAATCTGTCTAACTCCATGTACTTATTTAGACACTTTGTACGCGCATCCATGCTCTGCTGCATACTATTCTCATTTAGAGACGTGTGGATTTTCTTGATGATGTGCGCTAACACCCAGTTGTGTAGCACGACATATGTAAGACATTGAGGATCTGGTGTCCGGGGCAGTGGCGCCAAGTCCGCGACAGGCTCCATAAACAATTTTTCTTCCACGTTTTTAAAATCGTACACGTTTTGGAGCAAATTGTTAAAAATCTCCTCGTTTGCCTCTCTATGCGCTGCTAGTAACGAAATCGCCGGGCAGAAGTTCAAGATGAGTTTTGGTATCAGATTCACGTTCAGTTTTTTGCAAATAGGCTCCAAGTACGTTACGGGCAGTTCTTTATTATTGATCATATTGCCAAATATATCATGGAGCGGTCTGTCCAGTATCGAAAAATAAGGAGCATCTGGACATACTTCTGGCGCGCGATCCTCTTGTTCCAATTGTGACACAGATTTAGAGTACATGTAACACATTCGCAAATAATGCACTCGTCCTTTTTTATTGCTGTGCCGTGAAACCTCGCCTATACTGCACAGGTCCTTATCAGACGCGGCAACAACGTTCATATAAATCTGATGATATTTCTGTAGCAAGTTTTCGTCAAACTCTCCTGACTTATTTGTATTCAAAACATCAGCTAAATCTTGACATGACTGTCTTAATTCTTTAGAAAGCTGGTTCAATTTACAAAAGTCCTTATGTTTGATTGGCACCCGGCAGTCAGTAATTAAGCCACATATATTGTCGATGTAGTTGAAAGACTTTTCTGTGTTACCGAATATTTCAAAAGTAACGCTCGCGACGTCTTCCACGAATCTAATATAATTAGTTTTCTTTACGGCAGCCACATCTGTGCTGCTTCTGACTTCAGCGAGTTTTCTTTCAACAACATTTATTAGTCCGTAAGTGATCTCTCTATTCAATCCACTGCTCAGTAATATATCCACAGCATTTATGAACGGCGCGTTTTGATGATTGTACAATTGTAAGTGGGAATGGCGTACCCCTAGTTCAATTATATCGAAAGGGTTGGGCGCCCTGTTGGACGCAAGAAAACCTTCTACGAGGCCCATCACTTCAGTGGCTACAACTGAAAGCGCCGATAGCTCCTTGGTTGGGTACCGAGAACAATCTCTGTAATAGAGTATGTTTTTAATCTTCGCCACCAAGTGCCGCAGTTGCTCAGTAAACGTGACTTCAGTCGCGATTTCCGAGTCAGCTAAATCGAACATCTGGAAATTTTTGAAGTTACTTAAAATTTATTATTTTCAGTAACACATATATCTCATGTTATAACTATTGTTTAAGTCAGTTCGCATATTTTGCAAATTACGTCATACACATTAATATATTTTACGTTATACCGATAATTACTTTGCAACATTACTTAGATTTACAGTGCAAGTACTACAGCAACTATAGACTGCGTTTCTAAGTAACATCATCGATAATTATAAAACATTTTTTTTATATTATGAAGTAGCACACGGGCATCCAGTCTACCTGCTGGTAAGTAGTTACTGCAGCCCATGACATCTGTAATCACAGATGCGGTGCTACCATTGAGGACATAGATCGAACGCCTCATGTTCTGCGTATGCTGGCTATCACACCCCTACACTGAAACACAAGTAATGAAAACACTATTGTTTCACGGTACACATAGTTGTGACGGTGGTACCGACTCAGTGGAACCTATTCATGTTCTACCACCCGTAAGGTTATTCCAGATACGAAACAATTAGAAAAATTCGTCTCGCCGCGGGGATCGAACCCGCGACCTCATGGGTCATCACCGTCTGCGCCACGGAGGTCGTCTCAATTAATTGCTAAATTAATACAATATTATTGAAATTGTTGCTAATTGTTTCGTGAACACGAATCAATGTGCTACAAACAATCACATTTGAATGGAAATAGATTTAAATTGAAGCGATAAAAACATGACACGCGATTGAAGTTTACTTAATAGATCAAGAGCCCGTGACTGCCAGATCGTTATTTTGTAAAAGCTGAAAGTTACTTAGCGCACGCAACCCACCATGGGTAAGAACGATGGGCTATTATGAAATTAGAATAATTGTGGTTTTATTATTTAATGAAGTAGCTAACATAGGGGCTTTCAGTCTACCTGCTGGTAAGTGACTACTGCAGCCCACATCTGTGACTGAGGCCAAAGATGCGGTGCTACCTCTGGGGGCATAGATGGAACGCCACATGCTCTGCATATATCGGCTATCACACCCTTCCACCGAAATACAACTAGTGTGAACACTACTGTTTCACGACACAAATAGTTGTGACGGTGGTACCGACCCAGTCTTACATATACATGTTCTAGCACCAGTAATGTATTTCTAGACACGAAACAAATTAGAAAAATTCGTCTCGTGACCTCACGTTTCGGAAACAGTCTCATCACTATCGTCAAAGAAGGAAGAGGGGCTTTGGCAGGCATGTTTGTTTGTTTGTCTGGCCAGGTGTTACCTCATCTCATACTTACAAACAGACATCTTCTTCTAGTTACCTAAGCAACATATATAAAATTCAGTTTTTATATCAGAATATAGGAACATCTGTTCCT
>DWIE01001389.1:0-10946 GCA_018248235.1 Choaspes benjaminii
GTTGGCTTTTGAATCATTTTATGGAGTTCACCTTTATAAATTATTTGAACTTACATTATTTTGGAAATTACAGTTCTAAGTGGACATGCCGTATCCTTAACATTAAGTTACCATGCTTCCCATGGCAACAGTAACCAACTCTAAACAAAACAATTACTCTGTTTAAACATGTTCACAAGATGTTGCTGCTCTTGAGGGCTAAGTTGATTGTCTCGAGTAACCTGTGTGCCGGCTACCACACCCTTCAAGCTCAAACACAACTCATAAGAACCATTTCACAACAGATACGGTGGTGACGGTACTCACTCAAGTAAACCTAGATAGATTCTACCACCAATAATACTTTTTAGCACTAACTTGTGCACATTTTGTGCACCATTCTTATACATGCTGTAATTACTAGTATTTACTACTAGCATGTTAGTATGTTACTACTGTTACTACAAACTTAAATGATCCTGATCGACATAGGTTCCTAAACTCTGGAATCATGGCCTGATATTTTATGTGACCATTGAACAAATATGATATTACACCTCAAGACAAATACAAACATTTCATATTCTAAAACACATCATAATGAAACACAGCATGTTGGGCTACTTTAAATTTGATCAGCTATAACCTTATACAGGAAAAAATATTACATTAATAATATTGTTTTCATGAGCTCATTACAGTATAAAGTTGCATAGTGCTATAGGTTTTTATGTGAATTTGAGATTTCTGAGCATAATTTATTATATGGTATAATGTAATAATCCTATGAAATTGATTGAATTAACTTCTAATTAGAATTTGAATGATTATAGATCTAAATTAGCCGGGGCTAGAGTTAAAAATCCTAGCGTCTAGATAAAGAGTATAGTAGAGTCTAATTACAGAATGATAATTAGAAATCAATTTGAACTAGCAGAGGAATGTTTAGCATAAACATTCACAATCCTCTCTCGTGTGTGGTACATAATAATAACAATATAGGACGAATTGGAAAGCAACAGCAAATAGGGCCATAAAATAAACATACCGAGTACTCCTATGCGTGTGCTGTCTGTGTCTCGAACTCCGCCGAGAACGGCTGCTTAGCTCCGACCGGACAGACTCGGTCTCCATTGTGCTGCTTTAGTCACGGCCGGCCTGCCCATGAGCCTGCGGTAATCCACCGTGTAATCGCATCACGAAATCAGAGCAATTAAAATGCTTCACTACTAGCGAACCATCAATAAACCACGTTCCCACACTTAGATACCACACTCTCACATCGGAAAACTATAGATGCACTCAGAATGTATTGCAGATCGAAGCCAGGACGGAAACTACCACTGCATTATTGATATTTATGGGGTTTTTCTAATTAGAGCGTCGTTTACAGGTGTCGCCTAGACGGTTTCATATTGAATATTATCTGGAAAAATTGTATTGACTGCCATAAAAATCAAAATTTTGCCATTTCAGTTATTCTCGCCAGTCATGTATAGTGCTATCTCGTTCGTAAGTAAATCCTTCTAACTTTTGATCATATCAGGGTAATGTGCGTTCGGAAATGTACTATGAATATTAATCTACTTAGTATATACTTTTTATGACAATAATTCTATTATTTAGTTACTATACAATTTTTCTTTATGTAATCGTATCAAATGAATATATTTATATAGCGCTTGTTACATACTGTACTTAGTTTTTTGTTGTTTTCATCACAATATGGCGGTGAATTCGAAAATATGTGGAGCAGTAGATTACAAGAATTGATAATGATAAGATAACGCGCTCAGTACTAGTAGATAACTCATTGACCAAGCAAAATTTAGTCATGAAGTTATTGTTTATCCCATAGAAATAAATCATGGAGAACGTACAGACTAGGGAAGCGAATCAAGGACGGGCAAATGAGAGTCGAGTGGAGGATCTCCATCTAGATCGGGTAGTCGCCTCCCATCCTGAGATTGGTCCGACACCCCCTGATGGTGGATATGGCTGGCTCATTGTGTTCTCCGCGGCGATATATCAAATCACAGTGCCCACGTTACTAACAGTGTACGGAATAATCATACTCAAGTCAATCAGAGAAGAGGATCATGACGAAACTGAGAAAATGAAGATATGGGACGTGGATATAGCTCTAGTGCCAGTCATAATGATCATCATTCGACTCCTCCTGGAGTCTTGGTGTCGAGCAGTGGTGAAGATAGTCCATATGCCGAGGTTCATAGCTCTTGCTGGTCTCTGCATGACCGCGGCGGGAGTATTGTTATCTAGTTACGCCACCAATGTTTACAGCAACGATCATATTGTGAATATCTTCGCGGGGATTTTCATAGGTAAGTCTAATTTACAACTTCTGTCTAGTATAATGAAGGCATTATGTTAATGGCATTGTGCTTCGGTGATGCCAGCTGTGCCTTTGTATACTGAAGGTCACACACATTCGGAAGATCTTAATATTCACTAAACGCGTAAACACGATTGTTATACGATAATTGAATGTCACATTTATGCACATCGCCACATCTAATTCATCAACAATACGATTATAACGAACTATACGATCTTACAAATACTTAGTACTCAAAGCTATAAACACAAGTTCGTTTCGATAATTCAAGAGCACAAACTTTATAGAGATTCTTAATTTAAGACTTACTTAGTACTTAGGTTTTAGTAATATGATATTTATTTATTATTTAACAAAAAATATATGATAAGGCGTATATATATTTAAGGCGTATCCCTGATGATGATTCATGCCAATTCATAATAAGACAACATCGCATAATAACAAATACATATAACTTATTGCACCATTGTTCCGATTATCTTGATATTGTCTGCAAATATAACTAAAGTTGCATTAAAATAAAGTGTGTACTCTTTTACTCTGATTCTTTTTCGTCTCTATCTCTAATGTTAAATAGATAAATGGAATATACAGAAGAACAATGTAATCTACGAGTATATATTATTTGTGAGTTAAATACTAAGTAGGAATTTTACGTAATCATAATACTTTGAGATACATTTTTTTTAGGGTCTGGATGTGCATTGACTGGCCAGCAAACAGAAGTGATTATCACTCATTATTTCCGAGAAAAGCTAACCGTGGCACAAAGAATCATCCGAATGGCGCCATTCTTCGGATACTGCTGGGTACCAATCTTAATTGGATACCTATGCTCAATGTACACAACGGACATCGTTGTCATGATATATGGAGCAATTATCATGCAGAATTGTCTCTTCCTAGCCGCTTACTCTCGACCAGTTTATGTTGAAAGAGTCATCAGAAGCACATACAATATGATCAGAGCTGTTGAAGATGACGATGAAGTGATATTCTCCAACCAGGCTCAACCAAGTGCGCCAGCGCGAACTCAAGCGCCTCCTTCCACGATGCCAGCACCGCCTGCTCAAGATGAGGATGCAACTGATGTAGTCGTGTTCAAATCCAGGAGAAACGCAAAAGAAATTCTCGACCCAGAGGTCCAAAGACGGGAGAACAGGAACGAAGCTCGCTTTTCCTCAGATTTTAGTAATATGTACGATATCCCAGCGAATAGGTTTTCTTCCGACTTCGGGACATTAGATATCGCAAGCTATGGCCGAATTAGCGGCTACCAGGAACTGGAGAATATTGATAGAGAAGCACAGAACCCTCAGCCTCTGTACAGGGAAACAACCGTTAACGCCCCACAAACCAATAGCCTGGTCTTTGCCACGGAGGTGACTCCAGGGACTGCGAGGCGCACGGCTTCTCTGAAGAAGAACTTCATCACAGTTGTGAACATGCTAATGGACCTGAACTTCTACTTATACACGCTGTTGCACATGTGTACCACGTTTTCTATTTTAGTGCTGGGCGTGGTGTTCCCAGCACTGATCTGGGAACAGAATCCATCTATGAATGTTTGGTCTGTAAGTATATCCGTTTAATAACATTAACGGTCAAGATAAAACATTAATTACAACGAGTAAGTCGATTACCTTGTCATGATAAATTTTTTTACTTAGTACTTTTACTAAGCATTCTGGTTAAGTCAAATTCGATTGTAACGATATTCGTAGGCATTGGCATTTCCTGTGGTCATTTGCCGCGTCTAAAAACTTAAGTGAACATCTATGAGTGATAAAATCACGTTACAAACAGGTGTCGACAACAATAGGGCTGGCGCACCTCTCCGCGATGTGTTTCATCGCTCTGATTGTAGCGTTACCGAAGAGCATCAACAACAAGGCGCGGCTGTGCGCGGCCTTCAGTGTTTGTGGAGCAGTTGGGTTTTATGGTGAGCACGTACCATTGATTTTATCTTATGAAGGAATATAAACAGCAATGCAGATTTCACTGTTATTAAGTAGAAAGAACTCTAACAGTAACCTTCCTATGATAAGTAGCAACTGTAGTCTTTTATCTTTACCATATATGAGCAAGAGAGATTAAAAACACGTTTAGGAGTAGCCCATAACTTATTTTTAATAAATAAGCAATCTCAATACGTTTCATATAAAGCATACGGCATATGATTGACTTAATCATTCATTCTTGCAGGCATAACCCTTTCTCAGGGTAGGACTTTCCTTTTGTTATGGTGCGTGTTCGCCGGCTTCGCAGTGGGCGCTAGCAGCGTTCTCCAGCAGCCTTGGTACAACAGCACCTTGAACGAATTCGACACCACTGCGACGATGACCACGGCGAATGCCCTAGTCGCTATCGCCCTAATGACATGGTCGTTAGCTTATAATTACGAGTACAAGACATGCTTCTTTATCGCCAGTTTATTACAAACCGCCACAGCTATCGTATTCCTTATAGCGTCGTTTAGGAGCCGGAGGTAAAGGTAGGAACAGATTTACGACGTAATAAAATTATGTACGTACAGTAATAATGTACCAAAATAAGTTTGATATATTTAGTTTGTACACACACGACGGAAAGTAATAAGCTAGTGTAAGCTATTAATATATTTATTATAATCGTTTATAAAGCTTACTTACTAGGAGTGCTGCAGACAAGTTATGAAAAGCGATACGTAAAAGAGGACCAGATAGTATGCTGGTTGCATACTTCAAGTTGGTCTTACGACTATGAAATATTTGACTTCAAGGGCATTATGCACAATGTCACAACACATTTCATGCTGACATCATCAGTCACATAAAACACAAATCTGATAAAGTTAAGGTATTTCACGAGGAAATTTTTGTTCAACACGACAGGTACAAATAATAATAAAGGGTACTAATAATTACATTAAAATTTATTATTTAAAAAGCGAATACTTTCTACGAAGATTTTAACTATGTTCAAAGTCACTTACGTGTCGAAGAATGTTGATTAGTTGTTATCTTCAAGTTTGGATATAACTTTTATAAAGTACATTTTAGATAAACGGTTACCCAAGCAGTTACTTAAATTAGTGGCTAATTAATAATATTGTTATTTAATAAAACGATATTTATATAGATATAATAATTTTAACATATTTGGCTCTATTCAGTATCGATCGCCGAAATTGTACAGGATGCATTTATATATTTGGGATTTATTATACAGTTAGTTATTATTATAAAGTTTAACTAAGCTGTAATATAATTGATGTGTTACGAGCAAAAATGGAAAATTTTAATATCTTTTGCCAATTACTTACTGTAAGTCATTTCAATAACAGTTATTGAAAAGACAAGAGAATATTATTTTTATGCTGTGAAGGACTATTGCATTAAAATGCAGTTATTAATGTGTAGAATAAGGATAATTTTTATATTTTGGAAAGAGATTTAGTGTACTGGAAGGAGAAATATATAAGAATCTTGGAATAAAATATATTTATTTTATTTTTAAGTCAATTTATTGCATACGAGATCAATCGCTTTATACAATATCATCATAAATAAATTGTAAAGTCCATTTAAACAAAATTAATATGAAATACATTTTCAGTGTATTTCGATGAAATTTAATATAATATTAAACATAAATGAAGCAGTGATCAAACTAAAATGGAATACATCTGAAATCTTAAGAAACACGTGTTCTGTACCCTTGTATTATTAGTATTAAAAGGTCGTTAAGGTTAAAGAGGAGTTTTGTTTGATTGTACATTATTAAAAAGTGATGCCACCCAAACTATAACATTGCTAAAAGATGGAGCACAATGCAAGAACGCGTCTGATTCTGGTGTCCTATATAACGACTATAATATACGGCAAGACTTTTTCATTTAATTAATAAAATTATTATCATGTTGCTAGTAACACCATAGTATTACAAAAATTATATATGCCGCATCAATCTTCTATATTATGTTCATACAATAACTGTTGGGTACATCATAGTTTCCAGTAGCATATTGTGTGTGTGTGATGTGGTCGTTGTTCTTTAAATTTTTGGGAAAAATCATTTTATTTTTCTATTTCAAGACATTTGAAAATAGAAAATCATAATATATATTATTGTAACCGAAAGAACGTTAAGGCTGATTGCAGATTGCAGTAAGTACATAATTTCTTCTGTCACAGCAAACTACTGTTATTTATATGTTACCAAAATAATATTATTTTTATTAAGAATCATATTAACATATATGCTACACATGGTGATTTAGGAAACATTACTATGCTTATTATAAGATTTTTTAGAAATATTCATGTATATGGCATATTTTATAATACTTACATAGAAATCGAGACACATGGATTATGCGATGGAATCATTATATACACAAGTGTGTAAGTACACGATCCACGAATTAATTAGTCCTAGTGACATTTTATACATATATGACGCAATACATTCGAATAAATAAGTTTGTTACAATATATTGCTTTGTTTGAAATGTGTTCCTACCTTAATATCAATCTACCCTCATTTTCTATGTCGTGAAAATGCTATTATAGAAAATGCTACAGTGCAGTATAATTGTAAAATTGGTGTATTCAATTAGGCAATGCCGTATCGCGTTCATTATAAAAACTATTCGGTTACAAACAAAGATGCAACGATTCGCGTACTTTAAATGGCCGTTAAATACAAAAAGTACATATATTGCTTGTACGTTACAAGGTAATTTTATAAATACATATCGTATATACATATTTCAGTAACAATTATATCAGCATTGTCGCTTAATTGTCAACTTCTTGGATAACATGCTAACTATAATGTGATTAATGAGTGTTGTTACTACGTATGGAATAGAGGTTTTGGCTTTTAAATACATCTTATTAAATTTTCCAAATTAACACATAATTTACTACTTCTATTAAATTCATAATTAGGTATTTAAAAATTGATAAACAACATAGAACAACTATATAAGGTATATACTTAAGCGACTTTCTACTTTCTAATATTCATTCGATTTAAAATAATAGGAATGTAACAAGTCTATAAAGAATGGTTGTAAATGTTCAGTCCACCATTTTAACCCGTAGGCTGTATTATATAATTGTTGCTGTATTGTAATAATTGTTTTTTTTTTGTATTCTAATTTTTTGCCGAGGTTTTGGAACAATAAATTGACCATGTCAACGTCATAGGGGTAAACAATTGCTTCTTGCTAGGCTGCTAATAATTCTTCGTTCTTGATGAAAATACAGCTGCTAGGATTAACCAATGTAATACAACACAGATGCAATTGTAAACCCAACCTCGGAATTCAAAATCACCATTTTGAACCCTATTCGACGTAACTGTAAAGTTGAACATCGCAAATTGACTGCTAGAAAAATTAAAATTATTTTAATAAAGGGCAGACTCCCTACTAAAACGGATTTCTTTTCAACTTTGTTCCACAAAATTTATCATACTTTTTCGGTCGGTATTGCGGTTTGTGGATGACGGGACAGCTAAGCAATGATAGGGACAGATAAACAATAAATACCGGTTTTGAAAGTATTAAATATCTGCAATATTTTTTATCTTCGAAATATAATGTTTTGTCGATTTAATGAGATAATAGAAAATAATTAAACATTATTTCATGACATTTCTTTTCCTTTCAAAAACATATCAAAATATACTTTTTTTATAACCCGATAGATTCTTTTTTTAATGGTTTGGATACATGTACTTTAGCCATGTAAACTATGATTGCCATTAAAAAAATATCCAATACTGTTATCATATACTTCTACAGATACCACCATTTCCAAACCACCCTTGTGGAATCTAAACCAGATAACTTATTAGGATCCTCTTAATTAATATAATTCAGTATTTTAACTTAACAAGTCCATCATCTCACTATTACTAAGTTTTTTGACATTATTGTTGTTATTGGTAGCGGGGGCAGGTTGATTTTGGTTCGGAAGCAGAGATTCAAAAGCGGACCAGTCTTGTTTCATACTCGTCTGGTTGTTCTGGTTGTTTGCCCACTTGTTGTTGAAGTTTCCAGGAGCCATTCCCTGATAGTTACCACTGTTGGGACTTGTCCACCCTGTGTTTGGAGGTAGAGCTAACTGATTGTCGAATCCCATGAGTGGTTTTTGGGATTGGTACGCCATCGAGTTCATGCTTGCCATTGAGTTGGAGTTTGACATAGGGGGGGCGTTGTAGTTAGATATGGGTGGTGGGTGTTGGTTTTGAGTATTCGAATGATTGGACGGTGTTGGGTAGGTTTTGAGGGATAGTTGGTTGAGATTGGATTGGAGCAAGGAGCTGGTGAGATCTACCGGTTTGGGCTGTTGGGGAGGAGGTATTGGTGTGGGTGTGATAGCCGTGGGGGGAGCTTGCCGCGCGAATTTGCGGGCTGTCTCTTGCTGTTGTGCCAGTCTCTGCTTGTCCTCAATGCTCAAGGAACCGCCGCTGTCCGTAGGTATCACCCGCTCGGCCTTGCCCGGGGATTTAGAGTTAAACGCGTACGGATCTATCTCGAGCCCGGAGAACATCTTGTCGATGTCGGACTGGGGGCCAGCTCCCGGTACGAGGGTATCTGATGCTGAAGTCAGCGCATGCTCCATTACCTTGGATTCGTTCTGTATAGAGTTAAGTTGCTCCAACTTGGCTCTGTGCTCCGCCTCCACCTTCGATATCATCTGCTTCACGAGCGTCATGAGCGCGTTGAACTGGTTCAGGGTCAAGCCGTTCTCGACGCACAGAGGGACCAGGAATGGTAGGACCTTCGTGGCCATCACCTCCTTCGTGATGCCGAGTTTCTTGTGACTGAGAGCTAATTTGTATATACCTAAAATTCCCATCAGCACAGCTGGTTCCCTCGAAGGTATCTGTGGCAGGAACGGTATGATTTCGTCCAGAACTAACCACTTGTCCAAATGCTCCAAGAGCTTGCCCAAACACAACAAGCAATTGACCCTCACTGATATGTAGTTTGTGCTCATGCACAACTTCTTTATCCTCGGCAGTAACGCGTTCTTCATTGCGGGGTAATCTATCAGGGACGCGAAAGTTGGTAACACAGATAGACAGAGCTCTTGAATTTGTTGGGCATCCGATTCCAACGCCCGGTACAGCATTGGCAGGATGTCACTTTTGACCTCATCCCCTGGCGTCAGTTTCAGCAGAAGCTCCATTTTTTGCATGAAAATAAGCAAAATCTGGATGGGGTCCTGTATTAGCATCACTGGTTTTAGGACTGGCAGAATATATTTTACGTACTCATCCTTGGAAGAGTTCTCAGCTATTAGCAAAACATTCGGGAGTACGAAAGGGACCATTGGCGGGTTAACGAACTCGTTCGTGAGGCACGGCAGAATGCGGTATATGCATATGCGATGCGGCATTTTCTGGATGATTTGTGGAAGGCCCTTGTAAAACTGCGATTTCTGGAGGTTGTCCCATTGGAATAACGAGTCCAGGTAGTTTAATGTCTTGACACCAATATCCTCAAAGTATGGGATCTGGAAGGAAGGATCCAATTATGCAGACCGTTTTAATATTCTTACATCATTTACTTTTTTAGAAGTTAATAAAAATTACATACAATTTACCATCCATTTACGTTTCTGAATGTTCGAAATCTAGGTTAAAGTCATTTAGTCACACAAAATCAAACATGCGTACTTAAATTATAAAGATATTACCTTCAAGAACTGATGAGGATCGGGCCTCAATTCTGGAGTAACATTTAACATTAGTTTGACATATTCCCTCAGTCCTTCCGTCACACAAAGTAAGCGAGATTGCGGTAAGTTACGAATCTCATTGACAAAGCGCTTGAATTTGGAATAGTCACCCCCAACGTTGCCTAATGTTTGATGCCCTGTGCTGTGCAAAGCGTATATAAGCATGCCGAGGGAATAGATATCGCTGGCTTGTGAATGCGACGCTGTGAGGACGTACTCTGGCGCCAAATAATCTAACGAGGGCTGAGTTAAAGCAGGCATCGCTTGGCAGTACTCGTTGAACGGCCAAAATGGCGGAACGCCCGGCGAACTCTGGCTGGCGATGCAGAAATCAAAGCCAAATATCTTCCATGCACCTTGCTGATTCACTATAATGGACTCCGGGCTAATATTGTGGTGGAGTAACTTGACATCGTTATGGAGGAATGCGAGACCCTCGGCTATTTGCATCAGTCCATACTTTATTTCGACTTCGTATAACTTGTAATTCTGTAGATGATTGGGAACGGGCTGCGGCATGTTTTCGGTGTTACCCAAAATGTTCACAAGGCTCGCGAACACCGGTTCAGTCGCGAACGCCAAGCTCTCCCTGCTCTCTTCGAGGCTGTGCTGGACTGTCAGTACCTGAGGGTGTCGTAACTTCGTTAGCTGCGTGACACCTCTCTTGAGGATCTCGAGCATTATGTCCCTGTCAGCTTTCGACCATCTGTCCAATTGCTTCTTTTCGAATACGAATATTGAAGCCTCCTGCTTGGTCGACTTTTTGTAGCCTTTGTAGACTTTCCATAGCAAACCTGGGCCAGCGCTCGCGATGTAATGTGTAGCCTCGAACTCCCGAGTCACCGGGTTCCCAGGCAGCACGCCGGACA